>JASDQU010262515.1:1500-15535 GCA_032191745.1 Picea mariana
TTACGTGGAAACCCAAATGGGAGAAAACCACAAAATGGTTTCTTATATGTCAAATATTACATTTAGTGGAAGCACCAACTTAATGATTCTCCAGCTGCAACTAGAAGGAGGCTACGACCCCCTATTTACAGGCTCCAACCTGAAGGAAGATACAACTCCCTAAATTCTCTAGCTCCAACCAGAAGGAGGCTACAACCCGTTGATTTGCAGGCTCCAACCTAAAGGAAGCTCCAACTCTCTGTGTTCTCTGKCCCCAACTAGAAGGAGGCTACAACCCCCTTTCCTTTCCTCGTCTTGCCACCCTGAAATATAAATGTGTAGACCAATTATCACTACCACTGTCATTTCCTATGTCACTGCCACTGCCACTGCCTCTATCACTATCACTGTCGCTGTATATGACCTATCATTGTCATTGTACCATCAAAATTATATACCAAACACCTCTGGAATACCATGCATCAATTGTGTACTAACAATGCATAAAGCATGTACCATAAGATATGTCAAGTGTAGATATCATGCACTAGAACAACAACCACATATAAAACCAGTACCATATACCATTTCAATCGTGTATAGATTTGTACCATATCATCAATGAAGTGCCTAAAAAAACCCAAGCATATGCCTCATCCATATATCGCTAGACATCAAGTGTATACCTCAACCATACAACCACATCTCAGAGTTGAACCATAACAATCATACTTAACGATATACAAGAATAAACCTCTATCAACCTTGTAGCCAAGATGTACCTCAAGCATGTGTCAAACCAAAGATACCTCAAGCATGTGTCATACTATAATCATGTATAACCATCACAACATGTACATAAGCATACCAATACGTTTGTAGTTGACCTAATGCATATAAGATCTGACTTGTAAGATCACTTATGACTTCTGGGACGTGGTATCAACATAACCCCCAAACTTGTCTTGTCCTTGCGGGACTAATACATTTTGTCACACGAGGCCTCATGTGAGAAGCCCTAAGAAACCCCCAGGGGTGCCTAGCGGGACACTAGTAGTCTGACCCATGGGGGCCTACCAAAATAGGGCTTCCTCATTGAACTTCACTCTCTTCTGCAACCCTGAAATTACCGCACTCCTATCTTGTCACTACCTCATATTTCTTCATTGCTAACTTGACAAATAGATCACTAGTTCACTAGAAGAAGTGAGTGAACGTGCTTGTGAATGAGTCCTTGAGGTGTATTTATACTTTTTCTAAGTAACCTCTCTCCTTAAAATTAGGGGCTTCTATAATTTCTTGTTGCAAGCACTTTACCCTTTCATTAAAGAATTGTAACCAACTAGGGGCTTCTTGACCATTCTTCGGGGATTCTAACTTCACAAGACCATAACTCCTGAAATGTGAGGAACTACATGGCGTACCACCTATCACCGAAAATGACACGACATAGAATATCCATCCATGAGTGAGCTACCTGAATTTACACCATCCTTTGTGACCATATTCCTCAGTCAACGTTAGGTCCCATAATCACACTGTTTAGGCTTCTTCAAGGGTTGACATCAATGACAACCACTATTTCAACAATCTCCCCCTTTGGCATTGATGGAAAGACTTAGGAATGGAAATTCTCATGCTCATGCACATGCTCCCCTGTGACCATCGCTCCCCCTGTTGGCATGCCTCGATCGCCTCCAAGGATGTTTTTTCATAAAGAACTCATCTTTCCATGTCACCTTTTCTATTGGTAGGTACTTCCACTTGATGAGGTACTCACTATTATAACCCTAATTTGCACTAGAATGCTTACCTGGCATCATGCCATCTCAGATTCCTTCTTTTCCAAAACACTACTGAACAACTCTTTAAAAAACCTGTTTTATAAGGGCCCGCGTGCCCTACTCCATTACTGCACGCGTGTACACTCTAGCTGACCTAAAACAGCCCGTGTGTACCTACAAAAGCACGAAAAAAGGAAAGTTGTCGACGGAACACACAACTTTGGGTGAGTTAACTGAAACTCCCAGCCATGCATGGCTGAGGGTTCATCCAAATACCTAGCTTCTTCTAGCCTATAAAAGAAGGGCTAGGGGTCCCATTTGGAAGAGGAGAATAATAGTAAAGAAACTCTACCCATTTGTACATTCCCATTGTCCCAACCCTTTAGCCATCCTTGTGCAAAGAGAGATACAGAGCAAAGAAGTTGGAGGACATTTGAAGAGGAGCCCAGGATGAGGTTCACACAGCGGTGGCCAGTCTCGACATTGTAAGTTGATCATTAAAGTTAATAATAAAGAAATGTTTTTCCTGTCCCACTATATGAGTTCTTCATAGTTTAGTGAATATATGTTTGAATATCTAACCCATTAATCTGTAGAACAAATGCATGTAGAGTTTGTTGCTTGTTTTGTATGCAGGTCAATCTTGAGAGGATAGCTTCTAACAAGTGATCAAGAGTGAAGAAGGATCGACATCGAACGTCCGGAACAAGGTATGTTTGTTTAACCATGTATTTTCTTAAAAGAAATGGGGATTAGGTCTGGGACAATGATAGAAAGTAGGATTCTTTCGGTCTTATCTGCATGCATAATATAACCCTAAATGCTAGTCCGTAGGAGGATTTCCCACCATAACACTCACTAATTTATCTATTTCATAACTACTTAATCCTTTTTTCAATGATTTTTTTGGTTTTAGTATGATTTTCACATCTTCATTAATCTATGGCAAAACAATTTGAACTAGGATATTTTTAATGATTACCTTTTGTAAGAAAGAAACATGGAATATTAGATGTACACATGAAGATGGAGACAATTGCAATGTGTAAGCCATACTTCCAATCTTTTGAAACACATTATAGGGACCAGAGTAATTGGGTACTAATTTATTGTCCTTCTTTTTTTGCTTGAGAGACATATGTTTTGATAGTTGTAGCCTCAAAAATACCCAATCCCCCACTTCAAATTCCCTTTCACTTCAATGTTGATATGTTTGTTGTTTCATCCTATTTTGTGTTGTAACCAACTTGTCCTTTGGTAGTTTGAGAACCTCTTATTGGAGATCTATGTGGTTCTCCACTACTTGGACCTTCTATTTCCCTCTCAAGGGTGATGTGGTGGATGGAGGATGATATCAATAAAGTGCCATAAATGGGGACATTATTTATGAAGTATGGAATGATGTGTTGTACCACCATTCTTCTAAGGAAAACCACTAGATCTTGTGTATGTTTATTAGATGCAAAACAACAAAGATACCCATCTAGACATTTATTCACAATCTTAGTTTTCCCATTGAAATAAGGATGGTAAAAGGATCTATGAGCCAATTGAATACCCAAACAAGAAAATAATTTAGTCCAAAATTTTCTAGTGAAAATGGATCTCTAGAATTTACAATAATCTTGGGGATTCTATGTGGATTCTGAATAGTTTCCATGAATTCTATGACTACTGTGCTTTCTTTAAAATGAGGAGAAAGAGAGAAAAAATGGGCATACTTTCTTATTCAATCCACTACTACCATGATGACATTATTTCCTTCGAACTTGAATAGACCTGTAATAAAATCCAATGAAACTTCTTCCCAGCATTGATTTGGTATGGCTAATGCTTGTAGGAGACCTAGTTCCTAATTATCTCTCCCTTTTTATGTGGGTAGACTACACATTCAACCACAAAAAAATGAACATCAATTTTAATACCTTCCTAGAAAAAATCCTTCTTGATCTTGTGGTAATTTTTCAAGAACCATGAATGCCCTCCTATAGGAGAAGTGTGCAATTCCAAAATAATCTTTTGTTTGAGTTAGGGACTCTTACATAAATATAGGCTATCTTGATAGCACAATAAATTAGTTTTCCACACAAATTTATCTAATGCACTTGGGTCCTCTTATCGTTGTTGAATTTATCAGTCTTCCACACAATAAATCAGTATTCCACCCAATTCGATTGTGGAATGGAAATAACACATAGAAAACCCTCGATGTATTATTATTTCCTTGAAAAAGTGCATCTTCCACCATATTTTTTTTTCCTTTCTTGTAGATAATTTCAAAATCATAATACAATGTAGCTAGGGAGGTAATGGGGGGGATGAAGGGTCCATAATGATAATAGTGGATTTCGTTCAATGTAAGGTGGACTTGGTCCACTATATTATTAAATAAGTCCCACAATGGTAGTTAGATACATTAATCTAAACATAATGAATGTGAGAAGGATTTCTAGAATATTCCTTCTCTAAAATGTTCGTAGGAGATAGAGAGTGTTATATAAACAAGGGTAAGCAATGGATTGGAACATAGTGAAGTATATTGTAAATATATCAAACATTGTCGATGAGTGTTATATTTCCATAAGGATTAATATATGGTGTTACGCTAGCTCAAGAGTTTTGTCTATTTATTGTGTTGAGTATTTTATGTGGATGATTTGAGTTACTTTTGAAGTTATGTTTTTATATTTATTCAGGCCCATAACACACAACCTATCATCTTTGTAGCCCATTTTTGTTGCTCTTTTGAAGATAATCGTTGTTTGAAGAGGTAAGTCAAACTATCATGATCTATTTTTACCTTGAAGTGTCTTCCTATTAGGTAAGGTTGTCATTTATTAACTTCATGTAATATGTCCAACATTTCATTTCCATAAATGGGTTTGATTAAGTTCTTCCATTTAAGCTTTCTTCTTTCAAAGGAAAGGGGCCTTCCTTCTTTCATTAAAACTGCATCAATGCCATGTCCTATGGCATCACAATCCTCAATAACGGTTATTGTGAATTTAGGTGTGGCTAGGTTAGGAATCTTACACATAGCCTCCTTAAGTTTTTCAAAATCATCAGTTTCTCCTTGAGTCCAATAAAAAGCCTCATTTTTTAATAATGTTGTTAGAGGTGCTTCTATTTGACCATGTTTCTTCAAAAAATTGAGGTAATATTTTGTCAATCCTAAGAATCCTATAATATTAATCAAGGTTTTGGGAATTAACCATTCCATAATAGGTTTAATTTTGTTAGGGTCCACTCATGAGATACAATATGACCCAAACATTCCACTTCTTGAACCCCAAAGGCACACTTGGAAGGATTTTCATATAGRTTTTGATACTCCAATAGTTTTAATATCATGACAACATGTGGACATGCTCTTCCCAAGATTTGTTGTAGATTGGTATATCATCAAAACATACCAACAAATTTTTTCCAAGGAAGCGTTTGAAAATATAATTCATGAAGCTTAAAAATGTTGAAGGTGCATTAGTAAGGCCAAATGGCATCACCAAAAACTCATAATTACCTTCATGTGTTCTAAAGTCTATTTTATAGATGTCTTCTTTCCACATTTTGGTTTGATGATATCTAGAACACGGATCCAACTTAGTAAATAAAATTGATCCTTGCAATTCATCTAATAATTCATCAATGATATGAATATGAAACTTATCTTTAATGGTAATTTTGTTGAGTTGTCTATAATCTATATATATGCACCTTGAACCTTCATTTTGAAACATCATCACTAGTGAAGAGAAAGCACTTTGGAAAGGTTGAATGATGCCAACTTCTAACATTTCTTGAATCATATGCTCAATCTCACTCTTTTATGCATATGGGTAACTATAAGGCCTAATATTAGGCGGTACACTTCCTGGTTGTAAATGAATGCATGGTCATGATCTCAAGCAGGAGGACGAACCTCATGCATGTTAGAATATAATGGATGTGATCGTTTTACCATTGAAAATATCTTTATTGTCACGCAACCATAGGCCAAATCCACCCTCTGAGAACCTTAACCTTGACAGAGAATCACTCTGGAAGAAAACCCTAGGCTAGATAGCCAAACAAAGGGTAGCACACCTTTCCCCAAGGATAGCGCACCATCAAGAGTTGATCAGATATTCCAAACCCTAACCAAGAGATAGTCCAAGCCAAACGTGATCTGCTAGTTGCAACAGCTGTAATGGTATCTCTCCTCGAAACCTATGCACAAAACTGGGCACTGTAGTGCGCACAAGTGTTGCTCTGCAATTCTGAGACTGCCTGCCAGAATGAAGACTGGACTCTTGTATTTATAGTAATTCTGGCTAACTGCCTGGGCTGACTTTTCATTCTGGGTATCTGTCTATTCAGCATATATTATTTCTTCTGGCCGACTTCTTCTCTTCGAGATTAATAACCTAATACAAATTATCTTCTTGAGCCAACAAGTCCTCTTGGGTTATTAGCCAACTCATTAGGGTTTCTTCTTGCTTCCCAGAGTATTCTATTCTTGTCAGGTTTACATGTGGAGGTAAATATCTCCCGCAACTACCATAATATCAACACTCCCTCCTAGATAGGGAGGTATTACAGGTAATGGTCTTGAGCACAAACATACCATTCACCCGGTAGCATCAATATAGTTGTATAGACTGTCTCATGACTATGTCATGAACACTATCAGTGTCATCAGCTGCATGATCTCTCGGAACCATACTCTATCTGAGTAATCATACATGATACTCACTTCACAGAGTGATACAAGAGCCATTCTTCTAATCTAGAAGAGTAAATGATCTGAACCATTCTTTGTCTAGGAAATCTTTGTTCATTATTTATCTAGCTAATAATTATTTTCAACACTGCTGATAGTCTTCAAGGCAATCGGAACAATATCATTCAATAGAACACAACTGTGTCTATCCATAGTAGTACACAACTACCATCCAATGGTACACTACCACACCAAGTACCACATAGGCACTTGATCAAATAGTGGAACACATCCACCACAATATATATCTACTGTCTAGAGACATACGGTTTTCATAACAATCATCTGATATCAACTTGCATAGAAACAATGTTATGATATAAATTGAATCATTTGGGCCATTCTTCCACTCACATCTGTGAGATCTTAGAAGAGAATCTTCCCTTAGAAGGTAAAACATCAATGATGGGCTATCTATACTATTCTTTTCAAACAAGGAAGAATGATTGTTCTGATTTCTGAGTTTGGACCATTCCTCACCCTAGGCCATTCCTCCGACAGTAAACAAAGTATAACTTGGAGAGAATGAATCTTCCCTAAGGAATGCCTGTCCCTGATTGTTGAGCCTAGACCATTCCCCACCTTGGGCCATTCCTCTGGCACTAAACAAAGTGTAACCACAATCTTCCCTAAGGAATGATTGTTCCGTACCATTTCCCATGTTAACCACAAGAGGAAATGTCTGTCCTACACCAACCTCTAAAACAGACCATTCCTCATGTTAACCACAATGAGAAATCGATGTCCGACGAGACGAGCCAATCTTTTTCAGTAACCCTCAAGAAGAGAGACTTCCCTAGACCACTCCCCATGTTAACCACAATGGGAAGTCATTGTCTATGGTACATCAGCAATCTGGACCATTTTCCGAACTGGAAAATGTCTGTCCGTCAGAAATCTCAATTCACTTTCCGAACTGGAAATAATCTACTCATACTGGACCATTTTTCGAACTAAAAAATGACTGTCCATCAATCAATTAGTGCTCCCTCCTAACCTGGGAGTCATCTCTTCTTTTTTCAATAAGGAAGTTGTCTCCATGACCTCCATCTTGAGTACGCAAACTCTTTCATCTTGAACATAAGCTTTATCAAAATTTCTGCTTATCTGCTCATCTGTGGAGATATGTATTGGAGAACCACTTTCTCCTTTCTAGACTTCATCATGGATAATGTAATGCTTGATTTCAAATGTACTTCGATCTGGGACACTGGTCTTCTTTGAAGGCTTCATGTAGCTCTAATCAATAAAGTATATCATTGTTTAGAAAATTGGAACATATCCATGTGGCACTTCTTATGTCATTATGAGATTTGATCTTCTGAGTAATCATCTTGATACAATATCTTTTTTATAGAAAAATCTTCACCACGCTTCTGTTGTGCACTGGAGGTTCTCCACCAAGTTATCTTCTTCTATTTGCATACAAGGGTCTCTTTCTGGTATGCCTCAAAGTCTTGAGGTTTCTCTCCATATTCTCTTTGTTCAATTGCTCTAGAGAACAGTCTTTGCGTTCATCTAATGTAGAACTTCAACTAATGGATATTGCGGATGATATAAAAACTCATGTAGAGGTATGTCTAGTTTACTAGAACAAGTAATCGTCAAAGTCTTCTCCCTCCATATGGGAGAACCTCTAGTTCTGGATCTTGCAATGCTTGCATATATATACTGTTCTTCATCACAACTTTTAGTTCCTCTGCTTGATTTTTAGTGAGTTCATATCAGGCTGGTAATCTTGTGATTCTTAATGACTGGTTGTTCTGGCTTCTCTTTCTTTCTTGGAATCTTCATGTTCTTCCTAATTTTTTTCTTTATCTCTTGGGTCCATGGAGTTTCTTATAGATTCCATGCCCTAAATATTTCACTTCTTTCTTTCATCATAGGATCACGGATGTGGATGGAAAACCAGGGATACTTTGAGGCTTTTCTTTGAAGGGGTCTTCTTCTGCGATTGAACTGAACACGTACTATCTTTCATGGCTGCTACCATGGATATATAGTTCATCATCTTAAATGGATCATAGGATGAGCTCCCTCCTAATCCTTGCTTCATGTATGAGTGCATATAATTGGTTCCCTCCGTCTAACAGAGTCCACACTTCCGTCTGCATCCTTATTGTCTTCTGCAATATATAATCAGATCCCTCCGTCTAACAGAGTTCACGCTTCTGTCTAGTTTTCTTCTGCAAAACGTCATAAGTCTTTCTCCAATTTTCTCTTGATTGATGACTTCTTTCTATTTTTGCTTCTTCTAAGTCTCTTCATGATTGATTCTAATTTCGGCTTATCTTGTAATAGCTTCCACATGATTTGTTTGATGTATTTCATCCTTTCATGTGTATTGTATGACTTGTATAATGATAACAATCCTTATCTTGTTGTTCTTCCATAATTATAGTTCTTCTTGGAACATATTATCTTCTAAGAGATAGATATACAATATATGTACAGAGATTATGAAAACAAGATATTTATAAGAAATAAGAAGAGTATTGTTACCTTCATAAGAAGAAGTCTCTTTCATTCTGCTTAGTCTTTTTTGTAGGTTCCTTTTCTTCGGCAACTGATGCTTCATGTTTCTCCTTACTTTTCTTTAGCTCAGGACAATGATTCTTGTAGTGAACCTACTTTCGACAGTTGAAGCATTGTATTTCTGAAATATCTTTCTCTTGTTTTGTCTTCTTCTTGGAACCAAACGTTCTTTTGTTCATGAAATTCTTGAATCTTGTTGTGAAGGCTTGATCATCGTACTTCTTTTGGGGTTTCTCTTTTGCATTAATCCTAGATTCTTCTTGAGCACAACAAGTCCAAAGTTCTTCAAATGTAGGATAATCCTTCCTTGTGTTCATGCTTGCGACAAATGCATCCCACGTCTTGGGAATACCATTGAGTACTATGTTTACCAATTCCTTCTCTGAAATGATCTCTTCAATAGCTTGTAGTTGATCTCTTAACTGAGATATTCTCACAAATTATTATGTTATGTTGTCATCATCATTCATCTTCATGTCACAGAGCTCATTCTTCAGACTCATTATTTGTCCAATGTTTTTTACTGAGAAGAGGTTTGTTAGGGAATCGTACATCTTCTTTGATGAGTCAGTATGGGAGATGTAGGGTATCAAGTGGTCTTTTATAGATTCCACTATGATACTCATGGAATTGATATGACCATCTTTGAACTTCTCCATAACTACAACATTCTGCGGTTCCTTCTCTTTTCCTTTTTCAAACTCTAGTTCCATGATATTTCCTTTCACGATATCCAACACTTTATTCTTGGCAAGGATGAGGTCAATCCTTGTCTTCCAAGCTCTGAAGTTAGAATCTCCATCTAACTTGTTTTCTGAATTCATAGAGTAAGTCATGGCTGCTTTTGACTTGGTCAAACCCTAGATTTGACCAAAAACTCAAACTTGACGTCTTGGCTTGCTGAGAGTATCAGGAGATGTGCTAGGCTAGGGCGCACTGATCTATCCAGAAATTAGGTAAATCCCTTCACTTAAGGTGCCTCAATGAGAGGATTATGGTTTCTTCAACTGCACCTGCTAGTAACCCTAGCGACAGTGCTATGGTGACTGGTCCTGCTAGAAACCCTAGCAGTAGTTCTTCAACAAGCTTAATATCCTTATGGCTATGTTTCCTTCCAACAGTTAGACTGAATGAAGGAGGTGTGGGTCCATAACCTATTAGAATATAATGTATGTGCTCATTTTACCATTGACAATATTTATATTTTCACCCAACCATAGGCTAAAGCCACCCTCCAAGCACCTTAACTTTGATAGAGAATCACTCCAGAAGCAAACCCTAGGCTAGATAACCAAACAAAGGGTAGCACACCTCTCCCTAAGGATATCGTACCAACAAGAGCTGATCAGATAGTCCAAACCCTAACCAAGAGATAGTCCAATACAAATGTGATCTGCTAGCAGTAGCAGTTGCAATGATAGCTCTCCTCTAAACCTGTGCACAAAACTGGGCACTGCAGTGCGCACAAGTTCCCCTCTACAATTCTGAGATTGTCTGCTAGAATGAAGACTGGCCTCTTGTATTTATAGTAATTCTGGCTAACTACTTGGGCTAACTTTTCATTCTGGGTATCTGTCTGTTCAGTATATATTATTTCTTCTAGCCGACTTCTTCTCTTGGAGGCTAATAACCTAATAGAAATTATCTTCTTGAGTCGACAAGTCTTCTTGGGTTATTATCCAACTCATTAGGGTTTCTTCTTGCTTCGCAGAGTATTCTATTCTCGTCAGGTTTACACGTTGAGGTAAATACCTCCTGCAACTACCATAATATCAACAATGCACATCTTCAAATCACATGGAATGATTTTTGATAAGTTTTTGGATACATTGGAGCAGAGGGTCTAGATGTTTGAACATCATTGAGCACAATTGTGAAATTACACCATGGTGTCCCTTTTTGAGTAATTTTATCATGCTATTAGAGATTATCACTTTAGAGGGTTTCCTTTGGATTCCTCTGAGTTCAATTTCCTTTCCTTTTGAGGAACATTTTATGAAAAATACCTAAAAATTAAGAACCACTATTCCTAGTGATTGTAACCATTAGACCCCTAATACAACATCAACACCACCCATTTGGATTGTAATAATGGGACTATCCAATGAATACTCCCCCATTGTGATTTTAATACTATGGCACTTCCATAAACAATTTATGGTACCTCCATCTATAATTATTACTTGATACTCTGGTGTTGGATATATAAAGCAATCGAGAAGTTTCATTAATTTGAAATTAATGAAGTTATGGGTAGTACTAGAATCAATCAACATTGTTACCTTTTTCTTTTTGATATATCTTTCCATTTTGAGGGTTTATGGAGTATCAGTGCCAACCAATGCATGACAATATATGGTTGGAGTAGTCTCTTCTAGTTCTAGATCTCATGATGGTTTCGATTCTTGATATTCTTCCTCTTCATAGTCTATCTATAATAATTTATTCTCATTGCATTTATGCCCCTTACTGTACTTTTTATCACAACTGAAACATAGTCCCTTTGCTCTTCTTTCATCCATTTTTTGAGGTGTCAAACTTGTACATTGAGTGAGATTAGGAGAGGGAACATGGTGCTCTCTACAGTTTCTAGTAGACACTCTTCTAGTAGCCATATTTTGACTTTCAACTTTCTTGGCCACAATGAAAGCATGCTCTATGGATTTAGGTTCAAAGAGATGCACCTCATGTTGAACGATATCCTTTAAGGTTTCCATAAAGAGATCTAACAAATTATCCTCTGAAATTTTCTTTACCCCAAGAATTAGTTTTTTGAATTGTTGAATGTGCTCTATAATTGAACCTCTTTACTAAAGATTTATCAATGGACTAAACAATGCATTTATTTTAATATCCCTGTGATGTGTTATCAATTCATTCGTAAAAGTGAACCAAAAGATAATAGAATTGTTTTTTTCACAAAGTCTTGGTACCAAACAAATTGATCAGGTTCTAAATCCGAAGATGTAAGAGTTACCTTTTGCGAAGTTGGCACTTGGTGTAGATCAAAGAATTGATCCATTTGCAATATCCATGTTATAAGATATTTACCATCAAATTTTCTCATATCAATATTGGAAATTAAGTATTTTCTCAACATCAAGTTGAACTCTCGATGATGTGGATCTTGGAGTGATGAATAACCATGATTCTAGGACTCAATCTTTATGTTCTCCACATTTTCATAATTTTTTTGTGTCCTGATATCTCCTTCAAGGAATCTCTCATCTAGGGCATGTAAGATCATGGATGACATAGAATTTTGTAATTGTTCCATCTTTTTATCTATCTTTTGATTCATGGAATTTTGTAATTGTTCTATATTTTCATCCATATTTTGATCCTTGGAATTTTGTAGTTGTTCCATATTTTGTACTTTGGAATTTTGTAATTGTTCCATCTTTTGATCCATTTTCTCTTTAAGTAATTCTTGCACATGTCACAAATCAACCTTTTTCAACATAATATCATCCAATTACTTAAATTGGTTCTCCAATTTGGATAGTTGGTTATATATCTCTTCACTTTTTTCATGAGTCATGGTTGAGCTCTCTGGAGTATAAATTAATGCAGCATTTTTTGGAACACCCTTAGACATGTGGGATAACAATAAAAATTATTTATATTTATTATATATTTGACTTTATAACACTTTCCAAAATAGATATTCCAATCAAATTTATGTCAATTGCAAGTTATGTACCTTTAAAACCCTGATTTGGATACCATTTTGTAGGACGATCTTGCACCTGATATGAATACGAAATTCTACACCTTTGATTTTGAATTTTTTTTTTGGTAGCATGATATGTATTCTCTTCGATAGCAGGAAAAAAAAATAGCATAACCTACTCGAATCATTTGGTAGCATGGATCTAGAGGGGGGGTGCAAACCCCCTCATATCAGAACGTAGCTGCAAATGAAAAAACAAGAGCCCGAGCTAGACGAACTCCATTTGAGTCTCCACCTCATCTTTGAGAGTGACTCCTGCAAGATGAACATGGCTATGGAAAGAATATGGAGGTGGAAGAAGAAACATCTCATTCAAAGGAATCTCACACTTGGGTGATAGGGAAATGCATTCCCCAAGCAACTAAAGCACCAAGATATGTGATCCGTTCTGATAGAATTGGGGAAGACACTCAGCTCATGAAAGACCATGCCATGATAGGAATTTTTTTAGAGATATGGCCCTATGAAAGAGACCTCACACGATGGATCAAAAATTGGTGGAACCCAAAAGGAGACTATGAACACTAGCTCAACTCGAAAGGATTCCTCATGATCATTTTCTACAATATTGAAGATAAGGGTCGGGTCTTCGAAAATCACCCATATTTCTTCAAATCAGCAAGGTTATATCTTAGATTTTGGATAGATCACTTCTGCCAAAAGAAAGAGGATTTATCTTTTACACTGGTCTAGATCTGCCTCTACTCCCTTCCCAAGGAGTTCCTTCTTGAATAAATCCTAATGGGTATTGAAAATACTCTGGGAAGATATGTGAAATCCTCAGAAGAAGAAAAAAAGAGGTGATATACCTCATATGCTTTGATCTACGTGTGTATGAACATCTCCAAAGCCTTGCCAGGCTCGATCACCATAGAATATTAGGATGCAGTTTGGATCCAAAATATAGACTATGAACACATACCCTTTCCTTGTCAAAAATTTCATGAACATGGGCATCTCTTCCAGTATTTCCCCCTCAATTCCCTAGTGTGACCCATAGCGAAATACAAATAGAAATATGTCTTTGTTGGAAGATTGGTTGTTGTCATTGATGTCAACCCTAGTCATGGGTTTTGGACCAGAATATTGATGAAGTTATTTGGACATGAAGGAAAATGAAAATGAAGATAAAAAATACATGGATGGATAGTATACATCATGCCCTTTCCGGTGGTATGTGGCACGTCACGTGGATCCTCACGGTTGAGGAGAAATGAATTTTTGAAGATGACAAAGTGAATTGTA
>JASDQU010262517.1:15625-27463 GCA_032191745.1 Picea mariana
TATTACACATCATACTACATATTGTTCCCTAACCAAAACATTTGGTCTCACTGAATGTGGATCTTTTATGAACAAGTTATGACGTTTTTACCTGAAACACCTGATTTTGACTAGTTTCAAGACTGGCCACAAACGCTATTTTCCACGGAGTGTAACTCCCAAAATACAACGCCCCACAAGCTGAATTTTTTACCATAGATACTTGGATATGTTTTCTCACTTGAATAGAAATTTCACAGTCTGAATCATTATAGAAAAAACGTTATAGTGAAAATGGTGAGATGACCTGTAAATAACATACCTTAGAAAGCACCATCAAAAGAATTTATCCTTCCTTGCATTTCAGCCTTCTTTTCTTCACCTTCACTCAGAGTTCTGGTTTAGATATAATTGGTTACCTCAGACACATATAGATATTCAATATTCTCAAGTGTGATTCAAATGATAGAGCCTTGCCTATTATTTATACTCTCCAAGTAGCTTCCTTAAAAACATCTTCTAGGTCACTTGGCCCACTTTCCTTATTTTAGGGTTGGGTCCACTTCTAATTTCTCCATTAAATTTATTATTGAAACAATTTATTTTGTATTCACTTTGAACTATAATACACTCATCACTTCACTTTATTATTTACCTTTTAAAATCTCTTAAACCACTTTGACTACTTTGACCTTTTGGGCCTTCTAGATGACATATAAGGGTCCTCCAACTTCGTAAGGCAATAACTCTCAAACCGCGAGGAGTTATGTGACGTTCTACATACCACCAGAAATGACATGACATGTACTATCCATATAGAATAGTATTATCTGAAAATATATCATAACTCATACCGTTACCCATCAAACAAACTTGGGTCCATTACCCAAACATAGGGTCTCCAACTTCTCATGGCCATAACTCTCTAACCATGAGGAATTATGTGACGTTCCACATACCAATGGAAATGACATGACAAGCACTATCCATATAGGATATTTTCCCTAAAAAATTCACTTTCCTTCATCTCATTATTCCATAGTTAAGCATGGTTTCTATTAATCCACAAAGCATCCTCCCGTGAGGGCTTTCGCCATAAGGCGACCACTTTGGAGTTCATCCATATTTACTTCTTATCAACCATGAAAAAACAATAATGAGTCATATTTACATCAAACAATATTGGGTCCATTACCTAAACCTTTGTTCTATGGGGCTTTATTCAAGGGTTGACATCAATGACAACCAACCTTAATCAACAAAAAGTTTTGAAACCATTGTCCATATCAAGACCCAAATTGAAGAATCCAAAAGAATAGAAGAACTATTGAAGATTCAAATAAATGAAAAGAGTCATGTTGTAAGCTAGAAGCTGAAATTTTTGACCTTAGAAAGAAGGTATAGAAGTCAAACAAATTCTTGAATAGCTCAAGAATCTTGGATGAGATATTGGAAAGTCAAAGACCACCATGTGATAAATTAGGTCTTGGATACAAAGAATAAGATACACATGTTGAAGAAAGCACCTCAAAGAAGAATGAGGTAAGTCCTTCAAAGAAGGAAGACAATGTTGCAAAACAACCATCTACACAAGATGAAGAAGATTTCAAAAGAACAAAGCAACGTAAACATCAAGAAGCTACTTTTGGGACACCAAAGAAAAGGTATAAAAGTATTTTTCATGGACATTGTTATTCATGTAATGGATATGGTCACAAAACTTTTGAATGTAGATCTTATGAAAGGAGATATAATGGAAGATTCTATAACACCACAAGGTGTTGGAGATGTGATCAAGTAGGACATATTAATGTTCATTGTAACTCCATGAGATGCTACAGTTGTAGTGGATTTGGCCAAAAATCCCAGGAGTGTTGGAACACAAGACAAAAGTCCATGATGAGGACTTCACATAGAATGGCTAGAAGAAGGAATGAAGTAAGAAAGGGAGACATCTTTGAAAATATGGACACTCAGGGCTGAAGTTATGAGGATAAGGGTCATCTACAGAAGTGGGTGAAGAAGACAAAGCAGCCAGAACAGAATGAAAGACTGAAGGGAAGCTTAAGTAAGACATCTACTGAGGCATACGCGAGTGACAGTGGTGACAGTCACATACATACGCTGCTAACATTTCATAGGTCAGGTACACACGTTCTCTATTGTGCAGTAGGCCATGTATATGTGGTAAATCCTTGGGGAAAATGAAATGTGATGGCATAACTTTGTGTTGCAGGGTCTGACATTGTTTATTGCAGGTTCTGACACTACTGGCTGCAAGTTTTCTTGGTTCTAAGTTAGCTCATGTAAGGTTATGATATAAAATAAATCTTGGGTGCATGGCACTAACCCATGAGTATGGATTGATGTTGATCAAATGCTCATCTATTGGATTATGTAAAATAATTTGTTGCGGTACATGGTTGGTACATAATTGAAGTTTCATTGATATATCTTATGATGTATTATTGGAAGCATATGGTATTGTTGGATATCATGGTGTATGCATTTTTTCATGTGGATGGGCTACACATTGAGACATGTAGTTGGTGAGTTGAGTTGATAATCATGTTGTACATCATTGGGGAGTCTTAGCTTATTTATGCATGGTTAATATACTCATATTGGTGCAAGTAATGATGCATGATGGTACACTCATGGATGGTATTTGTTTAGCATACTGATAGATGCACATGGTTGGCATAATTGGTAGATGCACATGTTGGCATATTGGTAGATGCACATGTTGGCATATGGTGAATACATTTCATGGATGATTTATTTTGGCACATTGTTGACGTACATGGTTGATGCACATGGGTGTTGTGCATGGTGGGCACATTTTGTCACATGATGTACTTGGTTGAAATATTGTTCATGATTTTCAATTTTCATTGATGACATATCTTTTGTTTCATGATGTATGGTATGGCACAAGTTTGATGCATGAACATGTCCAAGGATTGTCATATGGTAGCATATTGTTCATATGGCAGAGAAGATAGGGGGAGACATACCCTTAGTGGGGAGTCATTCTTCTTCATGATTCTAGGAGGAGATATTTATCAGATGCATACCTAGAAAAGAACCCTATATTTGAAGAAAGATCACAGAGGCATAATTCCAGGAGGAGCGATGGTCACAGGGGGGAGTATGTTTGATGTATCTTCAGCATTACATCAGAGTGATATCCCTTGTTCAAAAGGGGAGATATTATTCAAAGGAAGATCAAAGGCATTCAGACTGGGGGAGAAACCCCAAGGAGAATTCAAGTAGGGGGAGCATCCCCAAGAGGAGAATCTCCCTTTTCCATTAGTTTCAAAGGGGGAGAGTTAATCACATTGATGTGATTGATGTGGAGAGATAGTCACATTGATTATTGATGTAGAGCATGCCTTATCTACATGTTGACATCAATGTTGGTATTGCCATCAATGCAAAAGGGGGATATTTTTGGATCATGTTGTCATTGATGCCAATGGTTTGATTATTTGGGAGATTGTTGGATCATATGTCATTGATGTAAATGGTTTGATTGATTGATGTCATTGATTAATGTCAAGTAATTGATTGATTGATGATTGATGAACAATGTATATGTATTGTCCTTGATGAGAATGATAGATGTCAAAGTGGAAACCAATTGATAAAGATGGATCATTGATATGATGCATAGATGAAGATGGATCAATGAGTTGTCATTGATACATGATGATGCATAGTTTGTTTGATGAAAAGATGACTCGTTATTGTCTTATCATGATTGATAAGGTGCACAAATGGATAAACTCCAAAGTGGCCCCCTTATGGTGAAAGCCCTCACGGGAAGACGCTTTGCAGATTGAGTTATTCTAGAAGAATGATTGGAGGACCCATGCTTTTATGTGGAATAAAGAGATGAAGATCAATGAATTTGTTGGTGAAACTATCCTCGATGGATAGTTCTTGTCATGCCATTTTCGGTGGTATGTGGAATGACACATGGCTCCTCACAGTTTGAGAGTTATGGCCTTATGAAGTTGGAGGACCCCATATGAAGGCTTGAAGCCCCCAAGGTCAAAGAAGTCAATGTGATTGAAAAGAATAAATCATTATTTAAATGATAAAGTAAAGTGAAAAAATCAAGATGGATTATTTAACTAATAAAGAGAAGTGACAAAATCAAGAAGGAATATTTAAATGATAAAGTATTGGGGAGCTTTCTATTCATGGAAAGTGGTTAACCCTAAAATAAGGAAAATAGGTTAAGTAACCTGGAAATGGGTTCAGTGACCTAGAAATGGGTTAAATGACCTAGAAGATGAAAGTATAAATACAAATCTAGGATCTCTTGTGAAATGTACATTTTTGGTGAGAATCCTTTATGTGGATCAATGAAGAGATTCTTGAGATTATCTTGTGGAGTACTGATGGAGA
This sequence comes from Picea mariana, assembly GCA_032191745.1. NCBI lineage: Eukaryota > Viridiplantae > Streptophyta > Pinopsida > Pinales > Pinaceae > Picea > Picea mariana. The sequence continues at coordinate 20,021 of JASDQU010262517.1, forward strand.
GCTTCTTGAGCATTATTGGTGTGGATCTCTTGAGCATGATTGAAGATCCATTCTGAGGAAGAGAGAGAAAGGAGGATCTCATGGACGCATCAAAGTTTTGGCAATATCGGAGATCTTCACAAAACAAATCTTGGAACTTCAAAAACCCTAGTTTCTGAGGTATAAACGAGTTGTCTGTGCTTAGGGTGCGTATGGATTAAGGTATATGCAGGTTGTCTGAAGACAGGGAACGTATGGTGGATAAAATGTTGAATACTTGTGTTTGAGTTGGTGCCAATCTCTTGGATGATTAGGCAGGTTCCAGATCTGCATTCTATGGCCTCAGATTTGTCACTGAGACACTGGTATGATTACATTATTTTCTTTATGAATACTATTGTTTGATGTGATGGGAATGCTTAGGGAATTCTTGGTATGGCTTCTATGATGTGGTTCAGTTTGGTTGATTTGGTTGATGGAGTGAGCAGTACGCTTGTGATTCAATGGTGACATGATTGCTATGATATACTATATGCTTATACATGTTTGATATAGCATTCGTATTAATCTATTATGGAGCATGAGCAAGCTATTGGAGATCTTGGATATGTTGTGACTGGTTTTGCGTCAGTTTGGATAGTGGAAGATAGAAGAGAAAGTGATTGGAGGTTTCAAAGGATCTGAGCATGTGAAGCAAAGCAAAACCCTAGTTGCTCGAAAGCATATGCATGTTTCATTATACATTGGCCGCGTGCACGCATGGGTTGTAGTGAGACAGGGCGCATACACATGCGGGTTGCACTACTAACAGGTAGTGTACCTATTGACATATTGATATATGTTGAGGATTGTTGCCTCATCTTAGTTGTTGCTAAGGGTGTAAGTTGAGTCTTGCATTATAGAGCTGGTGCGCTTGTAGAGTTGTACTGTATTCAGTTGTTGTTGATAAACCCTGGATTGTTGTCCATAATAAAACGAAAAATTTTGCATATATCTTGTGTTCTTTGTGTTCCTTGTGGTGATGACTTATTGATTATATGTGTTGCTGATATATGTTTTTGATATATGTTTACATCTAACTGGCTATAAATGACAGCAATGGGTAATGAATAAATGTTGAATGTTAACTAAGGAGTTTTTGTAAAGAGGGAAGTTTTGGGGAAAAAATCCCCACACTCATTCACCCCCCCTCTAAGTGTCGTAGGTGTGTCCAAAAGAGTTATCTTCATAACAAGGTTATTCCCATCAGAGAATAGAATCCAAGTTCGAACTAATTTGGTGATAAAACCAAGAAAAAAACCCAAGAAGATCCTAGATTCTTCTTAAAATCTTCCCCTAGAATCATGCACGTTGACCTTATCGAGATGATCACTCCCCTAGAAGATAAGATAGAGTGACATGGTCACCCCCATATCAATATTTTAAGGGCATGGTCTCTCCCCTAKATTGAAAATGAAAGCRACCAAGGTCAAACAGAGCGAGGACTATGTGAAAAAGGCCAAATTGTCAGGGTTTAAARGTGTCTTCTTCTTATTGATGCTCAAGGGGATGTAATGTATTATTCATGCATGGTGTTGAGGTGGAAATAATTAGGAAAATTTTGACAAATAAGGTATGACAGTTAKCAAAATGGACCATGGAATTTGTGACACTAACGACACTGAGTTGAGTGAAGTACAACACTTGTGACACATAGAAAAGCTAAGTGCAAAACTTACGACACTTAGAGAAGTGTGAAAAAATTGTGTATAACAAATGAGAAATTAAATAAAACACACGTTATATAACATATTCAGTCAAGGACTCAAATACGTAAAGGAGAATGAAGACAAACTCTCATGAAACATCCTCAAAGCATGAGCAACAAAAATGGGGTTGTCATAGACGAGAGAGTCCTAATCATCTAAAAAAAGAGAGATGTTTCAATAAATACAAAAAGGATCACAGCCAATCAACCAATGAAAACTCAAAATAAGGAAAGTAAAATGAGTGATAATTTCAAGTTCTCAAGCAAGCAAAGTTAGAAAGAAACTAGGAGGTTATGGGCTAAAAGACTAGGCAATCTACAAGCACACAAGCAAACTGAAAAGAGGATGAGAAAGAAAAAAACCAAAATATATTAATAAAAGAGAATATCAAGCTCATCCAAACATTTTTAACTGATCATAGAGACTCAACATAGAACCTCCAACAGTCATATGGAACGCTGATCAAAATTTGAGAAAAAAGCAGAAAACAAGGCTAAAAAATTGAGTTGCTACAAGAGGATGCTCCCCCTAAAATGAATACAGGGTGACCAAGGGGTTATGGTCACTCCCTAATGGTATAGAAATAATAATTCAAGAATCTTTGCAGTAGTTAAACAAGGGGCAGCCAAGGGGTAATGGTTTCTTTGGAGAAGTCTTGTAGGCTCAAATTTGACAAAATTTATCATAAAAAGTCATGGTTTTGATGACAATAACGGTGCCAAATAAAAATAAGCTATGTGTAGACAAATTCAAAGGATTCAAAGGGATATAAACCTAATAATAACTTACAAAGTAATAAAATAGACAAGAAATGAATAAGAAAGTATCAAAGAAATAGTCCAAGTTCTTATATTAAATGAAAATCATGAAGCTTACAACCTAATGATGTTGCAATCCTCCAAGATTATTTCTTTATCCCTTGAACATGGATCCAACTCAGCTTCTTCATAAAGGTTTGGATCTCTTTTAGAAGGCCATAGGTTTGGCATGCTTATTTTCCCATACCCCCTCTCACTCTAGAATGGCCTGGTTATATAGATTCATAGGATCTTAATAACTTAGGATAAATTAGGACCTTGGTTGAGAAAAGAATGGTTCTTTTTAAGGGATAATTTATCTTCATAACAAGTTTATTCCCATCATATCATAGAATCCAATTTTGAACTAATCTGGTGACAAAACCAAGAGAACAACCTAAGAAGATCCTCGATTCTTCTCAAAATCTTCCCCTAGAATCATGCACTTTGACCTTATCGGGATTTTCACTCCCATAGAAGGGCAGAAAAAGAGACCCAGTCACTCCCTAATACTGTCTCAAGGGAATGGTCACTCCCCTAGAGTGAAAAGAGGAGTGACCATGGTCAAACAATGCTAGGACTGAGTCAAAAAAGGCAAAATTGTCAGGGTTTAAAGGTGTCTTCTTCTTCTTTATCCTAAAGGGGATGTAATGGATCATTCATGCATGGTTTTGAGGTGTAAATACTTATGAAACATGTGATAAATAATGTATGACACTTATCGTAGTGCACCATGGAATTTGTGACACTAACGACAACGAGCAAAGTGAAGTGTGATACTTGAGAAACTTAGAAAATAGAAGTATGACACTAATGACACTTTAGAAAAGTGTGGGAAAATGGCGTATAAAAGATAAGAGATGAAATAAAACAAGTGTGATATAAAATTTTCAATCAAGGACTCAAATATGCAAAGGAGAATGAAGACAAACACTCATGAAAAATCCTCAAAGCATGAGCAACAAAAAAGGGGTTGTGATAGAGGAGGGAGTCCTAATCATCTAGAAAAGTGAGATGTTTCAATGAATATGAAAGGGATCACAACCATTCAACCAATTTAAAATCAAACTAAGGAAAGGAAAATGAGTGATAATGTCAAGTTGTTAAACAAGAAAATTCAAAAACAAACTAGGAGTTCCTGGGCTAAAAGACTAGGAAATCTTCAAGCACACAAGAAAACTAAAAAGAGGTTGAGAAAGAAAAAAAAAAACATATTAATAAAATAGAAGATAAATCTCATCTAACCATTTTTAACTAATAACATAGACTCAAGAGAGAACCTCCAATGGTCATAGGGAAAACTGAGAAAAATCTGAGAAAAAAACACTAAAAGTCATAGGGAAAACCGAGTTGCTACAGAGGATGCTCCCTCTGAAAGGAATATAGGGAAACCAATGGATGATGGTCACTCCCCAATGTTATACAAAGAGGTGTTGGATTACTATTTCCCTTCTTGATTTGTCTGAGTTATTGACCCAGGGTTCATGTCATTCGGGGTTCCAACAAAGCCTCTAAAACTATCCACCCTTCTGGTAATCCAAAAGGCAACACAGCACCCGGAAGGCACTACGCAGTCTCACCCGAGATAGCTTTAAATGGGTGACTGTAAGACTCAGGTGTTTACAACCTACGACAGAGTATGGGATAGGGTTTTCCTGATTGAAGCCATGTACCATGAGCTATAAGGTAAACTACTTAACCCTTGAAGTCGCATACGTATATTTCATAGTTTAATTCCAGCAGAGTATAAATAGATTCATAACAATGTGCTAATTGATTCATCAAGCTTAACAATTAGTTGCTGAAAGAAAGAAGAGACGTGCATACAGTCACCATATTACACAAGTATTATTGTGGTTCTCCCCCTCCTGGGATACAACCACAAAGATTTGTCTCTTGGCTCTTTTATTATGGCAGTTCTACATTCATGGCGCCACGCGCTTACAATTCTCCACAAAACTGGGTAAGATCTATGTGAGGCAAACTAGATCGCACTAAGCTCTACAACCTGCAATCTAATCCTTAGATCTACCTTCCCTCGTATCTTCTTTGATCCACAACTTACAAAATTGGTTCATACAGCTAAAAACATTAAAGAGCTACTAGCTACCAACCCTATATGATATTTTTATATCTATATTTATACATTTCAGGCTCTTCATCCTGTTTCAGAATATTAACAAAACCCTAACCCTTATTACGTTAGGTATTTCTCCCATACACGTGTTGTTCCTCCTCCAATTGTCTCTTTCCCTTATGCACGCTTTCTTGCATGCATGCGTGCTGTTCTTTTTCCACTTGTTACTTCAGTTTTATGCATGCTTTCTTTCTCACAATCATTCTTCTTTCCCCTTTGTCCTGGTGCCAATAGACCCCCAACACTGACATGTGACTTGTCCTGAGTCACCTAATTTTTTTTTGCTTCCTCAATCTCCTTGGTGATCGTCTGGAATTGTTCCTGCAACTCTGTTTCTTTTTTCAATGCCTGCAAGGTTTTCTCCTTGATGGTGTCAACTACCTAAGGTGCCACTTCCTTTCTCATCATTCCTACACATTCTAGCTGAGTCTGTGTTGTTTGTTTTTTGGCTTCTTCTGCCTATGCAAGTACTTCTGCTACCCATTCTTGCAATGGTTCTATTTTATCCTGACGCTCCTATTTCTGTGTTTACACGGTGATAAGTTATTCCTGTATCTTCTTCAACTCTTGCATTCCCTTGACCCGTTCTGGAATTGGTATGGTATTATGTCGCTGCTTGTGTTCTTGGATCGTTGCATTGATCCTCTCCTCCTCCTTGTCCCAGTCTTGGACCTGTGGATCCTCTTCCAGCCTTGTCCAAAGTTGTGCTTCTTTATCCAACAAGTCGGTTGTTGTGCTGACCTATTTTTCTAGCTCCTGCAGTTGCATTGCTCCTTCGTGCTTCCTTTTCTTCTTCACTTCTGGTGGATTTGTTGATCTAATCTTTCCATGGAGAGTCTCGATATCCTTTTGATACTGATCAATTGCCTGCGCAATCTGGTCGATCTTTTCTATAGATGGGAATTCATTTCCTTGCGCATTAGCTAGAAGTTTCCCAAAAATTTCTTCCACTCTATGTTCCATCTCGTTTATGCGTTCTTTCTCCTCCTTAGTTTCAGATTTGGCCTGTGCACAAACTGTTTCCAGTGCTTCCTACTTCTTTGTTGCTTGTTGTAGGTTGACTAGGTTTTTATGTGCTCGCGATTACATCTCATGGTCGACACTAACCTATAGTTTGTATAATTCTCTTAATGGCATCTGTTTCAAGACCAATTGGATATGATCCAAATCCTTCAGTGGTGTCTGTCCCACAATTTCATCCATTCACAGCATGCTAGGCTTTATGTAGACTGTGGAATGTGTGTGTGGTATCAAAAGAACTGGGTCGTGTTCTTCTACCTCCACCCTTTCTATGGTCTGTGTGGTCAATGTATCGATTCCCCTACTACTACTTGTGATCTGAGCTTCCCCAAATTTCTTAAGGAGTTGTCCCATTTCTGCTAGTTCCTTCTACAGTTTATCCCTGTGGTGCGAGGTAGTCTTGGACCATTCTAGAAATCATCTCTCCATAATCCTCCATGATTGTGTAGTCTTTTGGTGGTTGTTGTTCCTTCATTTTCTTACGCGCACCTGCATCCTATACCATTTGTCTCTTAGTTCTCCCTGGTTCCTGTGTGATGGGGTCTGATGTGGTTTCTTGTTCTCCCTCAGCTAGTTTCCTCTGTCCATTGGTCAGCTGGGTGGTTTATGCCCTCCCCTTCTGGGTCCCTAGCTGCTCTGAGACGTCATCTACCTGAGTCAACTTGGTTTGGCCCATTCTACATTTCTTGGGTACTAGGATTTGTGGAGGCTGTGTTTCCACCTGCGCAACCCCTCCTTTTGTTGTTTGTTTTGTTACATATCTGAGTATGGTTGGAATTATCCATTCATCAGGTCATTCGTTGATGACCATGTCGATATATCCCTCGGTGATGTAGTAGCGCATCTGTAGCCACATTTTATTCGGATCATCTGTAGCCACAGTTTATTCGGATCATGCCTTGGTCACCTAGCCCAGAAATTGGCGATGCCCCCGTATCATACGACAGCCTCTAGTGTTATTCTCCATGCTCAGTTGATGGCTTCCTGTATCTCTCATAGCTAACCTTCAAATACGATTCCATTCTCCCTCTTATGCTTGGCTAGTGGCGCGGATCTTAGGATGTGATATCCTGCTCCTTTTGGCTATGGTGTGGTACAAAAGACAGTGTGTTATGTTTCTCCCCATCCCATCAAAGCTATGAGAGTGATCAGCCATGAGTAAATAAATTTTGTACCTGCATATTGCGTATCTTTGCAGTCCACTTGGAACAGGTTTGATAGGTATGGTGCCTAGCTCATGGAGGTGCCTTCTGCGCACTGAGCTGCAACAGCAATGACTCCTGTCGGTACTTCATCTTTGTGGCATTTTCTTAGCAATTTGCAGGCTAAAATATTTGCATCCATCTGCATCCCATAATTGTTGATCTGTTTGATTATAATGCCTCTTGTTCCCCTGTTAGTGCCATATTTATTCTTCATCTCTTCTGCCAATTTTTTTTCCTTGGACTTATTATCCAAAATTAGTGCAGGATCCATACCCCTGGTGATTAGGCCTGTTATCTGCGTGATAAGTTCAACAGTTATGGCGACGAGTTTGTCCAACCATACATCCCCTCCATGCATAACTACTAACAGTTTCTTGACACATGACGATGCATATTGGCCTCTACCAAAGTGTGGTATCTTCAACAATCCTAGAATTCTTGTTTTGTCAAGTCCAATTGCCCACTGGTGTGACTAAGTGATGGTTTCTCCAAGTTTTTTCACAACTACTTTCTGCATAAATACCTATGGTGCAAGCTATGGATATTTGATTTCATCT
>JASDQU010262519.1:3239-15544 GCA_032191745.1 Picea mariana
AATAACCACTAGATGGGGGAGTATGGAATGACGTGCAGTAAATGCATGTCGTTTCCATCTCCTGGCCTATTCAATTCGAAGTACGAGACAACCAAACATTCACCAATCAATTAAACCATGTATTCAATGCCAAACCTTTTGAAATATGTGATGACATCATTTTCATAGTGCGCCACCCAATCTCATTTACACGTTAACCCTTGTCATAGTTCTATGCCATCATACATATTGCAATGCTATATGAGCCCAAATCAAATCTAATGAAATTCACATAGCCCACTAACCAACCATAGCATAATAGTTAGGACTAACACTAACATTGCTTTACTTTTTCAATTCACATATAACTTTTTATCATAGCTCAAACATAACTTCTTTCCCTTAAATATTTTTTTCATAGGTTTTCTTTCTTTGTTTTGATTATGTTATCACTAATATATCTCTTACATATATGTGGCTAGGTAAGCAATCATAAGTGACATGGTTAAATCATAGCAACTGTAAATACATGCCCGTCATAACAAAAAAAATTCTTTGGATCGCAAGAAGCATTCCATAAAATGAATCATCCACATGTTACTATGTCAAAATGAAGCCAACACTGCATTGTCAACCATGTAGGACTGTGTAGACAACATCAAAACAACAACATAAAAATGGGTGATATGTTTATTCTTGCTCCTCTAGTCTACAAGGGGGTCCCACCTACTAGTATTATATTATTAACATAGTTAAATAATAGGGCTTTAGCAATACTTTGCGGGCAGAACTCATCGTTGTTTTTAATCGTCAACAAACTCGTGACTCCACAAGGAAATCTGTTTCCAACAGATTAAGAAATTAGAATCTCTGGTTTCGCAAACCAAGTAACATCAGATCAAGAGATTATAAATCAAAATGATTATGCAACATGGAGAAATGAGCGGATTTAATGGAAAAATGAATGAGAATTTGGGAATAACTCATGGAAAGTGTTAAGTATGAGGGGGTTTATCCTTGTAAGCATAATCATTCAACTAAAATTTGCTCTTGACTTCAAGGAGAAATTTTTTCTGAACTTGCTCTTTTGAATCTCGAAATGGATGAAGAAACCAAAAGCAGAAGCGAGATATAACCACCTATCTCATAAAACAACAATGAAAGCAGATAGAAAATTCAATGATGCCTTCAGGGGGAACATCATAACAACCGTGTAATCTTGATTTTTATTGATTAACAATACTTTGCAGAAGTGTCGCTTGGAAAAAGTGATCCAACATCTTATTTTTGACAAAAATTGAAGTCAAAAGAACAAAAAGCAAGAAATGTCATAACATAATTGAAACAACAAAGTGGAAATGAGAAAAAATGAAATAACATAAATGAAAATAACAAAAATGGAAAACTACTCATATACATAAACAATCCAAACAACGTGAAACTCTTCAAGTTGGTTCCACGTAATGTTTTAAGTGGGAAACGTTAGTGTTGTAGGAAAACAATCGCTCCTGTAAATCCTTTAGGATATAAGAATTTGCACCCAGGACAAAAACGATCTTGAAAGGACCCATCCATAATTTTTGAAACTTTGAATGTCTTACCCTATCAACATGAGCTGAATCACACAACAATACCTTCTCATTGAATTTAAATTTGACAGCTTTGACACTCTTGTTGAAATATTTTTTAACAGTTTTTTGTCTTCTCTTTATATTATCCAAGGCAAACATCCTTTGCTCCTATAAAGCCATGAGTGCATTCATCCTTTGTGAAACATCAGAAGAATTTAATTCTTCGACCTATAGCATTAACCTTAAGGAGGAAAGTTCCAGCTCAGTAGGCATAATGGATTCTTGACCATAAACAAGCTGGAAAGGAGTGCAACCAATGCTCACCTTGGTGGTAGTTCGATTTGCCCAAAGGACATATGCAAGGAGAGTGTGCCATTAACGAGGCTTATCTTCGATGAGCTTTTTGATAATTCTCACTAGATTCTTGTTGGTAGACTCGACCTGCCCATTTCCTTGGGGGAAATAAGTTGATGAGGTAAAATGTTTAACGCCCAACTTAGCTAAAAATTGGGTCAGCTTAGCAGAAATAAAAGCGGGACCATTGTATGCAATAATTTCCAAGGGAAGACAAAATCTAGAAAAACTATTATTTTCAAGGAAATAAATCCCCTGATCATCTGTCGAATGTTTAAGCGGGACAACTTCAACCCATTTTGTAAAATAGTTTGTGGCTGTCAAGATAAATACTTGTCCTGCTGAAGACAAAGGATTGATAGGACCAACAAAGTCCAAACCCCACTTTGAAAAAGGAAAGTCAGGGAGGACAGGTTGTAACGACATGGTTGAAATGCGTTCTTTCCCAACAAATTTTTGGCACTTGTCACAAGATCTCAAAAAAACATAAGAATCACGAAAGATTGAAGGCCAATTGTATTTTTTTTCTGATAATCTTAAAAGCAGTTGTTTTAGCAGAAAAATGACCTCCTACATGAATAACAGAATTTGGAGAACCATGAGTTTCTTGCAACAGTTTCCATGCTTCCTCATTGTTACACAACAAAGCAACATACCATTGACAGATCTTCTAAACAAGAAGTTTCCTATAATGACGCATCTAGTAGATTCGAGACGAATCCTTCTTCTTTGATGAGTGTCTAAGTTATCTGGACATCTTTGATTTTGCAAATAGTAAACCAAAATTTTATACCAAGGATGTTCAGACATAGGAAGAATTTGATTATCAATGTATTACAATGCTGATAGAGAACTATCTTGTTCATCAATTTCTTCACTAGTTTCAACATGCTGAGCTAAGTGAAGTCATGATAGTTAAATCATGCTCTTGGATCTTGGCAAGCCATTATGAAAGCTTCCCTGAAAGATAAGTCTGTGAGAGAGAAAACTTGATAGTGGGTAAAGGGACTTTTACCAACGTATGCTTACCTAAGATGAAGTGGCGAAATTTTTCAACAACTTTAACAAGAGCGAAAACATGTTTTTCAATAAAAGAATATTTAAACTCATCATCAAACAAGCTTTGACTCATGTAAGCCATTGGTTTTTCGTTACCTTGGTCATCACCTTCCATGAGGATAGGATAAACTGCTTCCTCTATGACATTAGTATATATCATAAATTCCTTCTCAAAATATGGCTTTGCTAGAACCGATGTGGAACTAATTACTTTCTTGATCCCTACAAAAGCATTTTCGACATCATATGTCCAAGAAAATGAACGATCTTGCTCAAGCAGATTATGAGTTGGTTTGACCATTACAGCAAAATCAGGAACACACCTATGGACAAAGTTAATAACCCCCATAAAAGATTGAACCTCCTTCTTGGAAGTGGGAGCATGCAGATTTAGGATAGCAACGATCCTTTCAGGATCAATGCTTATTCCTGAAACAAAAACAATGTGTCCAAGGAGATTACCCTTGGTAATGTCGAAAATAGACTTAGAAGGATTTAGAGAAATGCCAAATTTCCTGCATCTCATAAGAATTATTTTAAGATGACCAAAATGATCTGATCGAATTTTAGAGTACACAGTTAAGTTATCAAGATAGATCTGAATAACTTGTCGATCAAATCGTCAAAAACTATTTGCATAGATCTTTGAAAAGTGGCACTTGTATTAGATAAGCCAAAAGGCATACGTTCATAAGCAAAAGTTCCCCAATGAGTAATAAACATTGTTTTATATTTATCTGCCCTTTTTACCTTGATTTGATTGTAACTAAAAAAATCGTCAAGTAAGGACATCATTTGTGGCCCTACAACTTGCTGCAAAATCATTTCCATATTAGGGAGATGAAAGTGATCTTTTATACCAGCCCGATTCAATGCGCGAAAATCTACGCATAATCTGATTTGACCAGTTGTTTTCCAAACGGGAACCAAATTAGAAACCCATTCTGAATACTTAACCAGAAAGATAATCCCGACCTTCAAGAGTTTTTTCAACTCCTTTCGAATAGTTGCTTCCAGCGCAGGGTTAATGGGTCTTTGTTTTTGCGTAACTGGTTTTATGCCCTCCTTGATAGGAATAACATGTTGTATAAGAGCATGATCAAAACCACGGATATCCTCATAAGACCAAGCAAAAACATCTTGAAATTCACCAAGCAGTCTGGCGAACTTCAATTTTTCTTCATTAGAACATTGGGCACCTATTTTAACATTCTTTGGATACTCGAGTGTTCCAATGTTCAATGAAATGGTTTCACCCACTTTCCTTTTCGACTCCTTTTCTTTATGTTTCTCTTTGTTGCCTACATCACTCGATGAAAATGAACTTTCTAGAGGAGTCAAGCCTTTAGGAATCTTGTTATCTTCCATTGATATAATTTCCTTAGGCTTATAAGGTTCATTTTGAATGAAAGAGCATATGATTTCATCACTAGGGAAGACCTTCCATGATTCTATATTGTTAGGAATATGTGGACGATACAGAGATTGAAAAGTACAATCGGGTCTTTGTGGCAGAAGTTTCCGATTAGGAGAGGCTGCAAAAACAGCTAACCAGTCAGCCATTGAGTTCAATTCCCTTTTAACATGAGTAATGTTGAAAGATAGTTGGTTCGAGATAAGTGCCCAAACAATTTGGGTGTAGCGTTTCATTAACTTGTTGCTAGGAGAGTATATTTTACGTACAAGGTTCACAACAAGTTCGGAATCCCCAAAAACTGTAAGGTGACCAAAACCTAGATTATAAGCATTTTCAATGCCTAACAATAATGCTTTGAATTCAGTGACATTGTTTGTGCAAACAAACTCTAACCTATAGGAAAAGTTATGAATTTTTCCCACATGAGAGTACAAGATAATACCAGCTCTGTTTCCTTCATTGGAGCATGAACCATCAAAGTGCATATGCCACATCCCGTCGTCTAAGTTGATTTGTTCCAAGGTAGTGTTTTCCTCCTCGGCAAAGATGGAATACACTACTAGGTCCTCCTCGATATAATTTACATTCGGTTGTGGGACACTTTCTATGTAAGGTGAAATTATTCCCTCTCCGAGGACTATGATATTTTTACCATTTCGAGGAACAAATAAATGTGTTTCGTCGAGTGAGAGGTATCCACCCATCAAAGCTTTCCAATCTCTTCCTAGGATGATCGAGTAGTTACTTACTGGCATATCTTTTACCTGAATATTAAGGGTTGTCCTTATTTCGGGGTGCGTGCACAAAACGAAGGTCATGTCCTTGATTTCACCTATGGTCATTTGTTGTAGACTATTATAAGAGAGCATGCTTCTGGCATTTTCATTTGTACAAGACAAGCCTAGCTCGTCCATAATAATCTTTGACATTACACTTGGGCCCGAACCGCCGTCAATGAGGCAATAATGGACAATCTTATCCATAATCTTTACAGAAATATAAAATGGGGGGTTTTTATAGGGTATCTAAAGTTATGTACACCTACTTTATTTACAGACTAATCCTCTTCATCTATCTTTTCAGAGAGGTTGGCTACAATAGAAGCTTTTCCTTCCATGAAATTTTTTAGATGCTTATGTTGTTCAGGGACGACGACCATGTCTAGAAGGGTTGCATCTACTTTGATGTTGGCCAACTGATTTAGAATGTTGTATTTGGAAGAGGGGAGAGGGGAAGTAGTTCCTTGACTGTCAGGAGCCTTATGAACTTGAACAATAGCAGCTGGTGAGGATGATCTTGGGCTAGAAGAAGTGTGGGGAGGATCATACTTGCTTTTGGGAGCATATGATTTATTTCTAGTATTTATGATCATGACATCTTCTGGCTCTGCAAAGTTTAGGACAACGATTGTATTTTGAGGTCTCTTACCAAAGATTTTATCTTCGACATTTACCTCACATGTACTTTCATCATGGTGTTCCTCACAAAATTTACACCAACTACAAGGCATGATAGCTTTAGATTGAAAATTATTTTCATTTGGATTTCTAAAGGGGGGTGTCGAAGAAGATGAAGTGTTGAAATAATGTAACTCCAAAGTGTATTCTGTTTATTATTTGATATATTATTCATTGGATCAATCACCATCGTGGATTGATCATGTCGGCTTTTGTAAAGGACCAAATCCCCTTTTGCGGATTGGTCATAATGTAATTGTAATAGGAGAAAGAAGAAGTCGGCCCCAAAATATATCAAAGAGGCCCAAAAATATAATAAAGGTGGTTATAACCACCCAGAGGAAGAAGTCGGCCCTACCAGTCAAAAGATACTTTCACACATGCCAGATTTGTATAAATAAGGAGGCTAGGGCCTCACTTAGACCACACTCACTTGTTCATTAAGAGACAAGTTTCAGAGCTGCAGTTGGAGAGAGAGAGAGAGAGAGAGAGAGAGATCGATCTTTGGGAGAGGACTTTCTGTATTTGTTTGAGTTATCTCTTGGCATTGTATTGGCTATCTATAATAAGGAAGTTTTGCTGGGTTTTCTTCCCTATGAGGGTTTCCCAGGATAAATGATGTGTCTCTTGTGATTGTGTATTTCTCAGTGATTCTATCTTATGCTATTGTTATCTATTGAAATGCAAGGAACTATAATAATGGATTAAACATTAACATGAAGCTCCAAGGGTAGGAGAGGAGACATTTTCTTTTCGCTCATACACTATCATTAGATTATTCATGTCTTGCACAAGCTATAAGATGATGGATGTAATATCCCCAAGGATGAGCCCTGTTGTAATCATGTTTATGAATTGTAAGTCATGTTTGTAGGCTGGTGAGCTGAGTATTGATACGCTAGTAGGCTTATGTGTTTATTAGGTCGGAGAGTCTAAGTGTTAAAGGCCAAGACCCTGTTTTTGTATATGTAATATGCAGAACATTAGTAAAGATTAAACATCGCTGCATGTAGACCGACCATGAAGAAAGAGTGATGGGGGACTAAGCTTCCACAGGGTGGGTAAGGGAAGAGGGGGTTGAAAGGTTGGAAAGAGAGGCTAAGATTAGGGGCTTAAGTTCTTGAGAATAATATTTTATTATTATTCTAAAGCTGTGGGACAAAACATGTTTTTATCCTAAGTTCTGGGAGAGGCAATGCATGCAGCTCCAACGTGTGCAAAATGGAACACATGCAGCCCCAGGAAGACAAGTGTCGACCTGGGCGCACGTTGAAATTACTAAGACAACTAAGAGGGGGGGTGAATCAGTTGTTATTGTGCTTAAACAATTTTAGGTCTATTAAACCAATTTTAATCTTTCATTAAGTGACCATCAATATTATACATCATATGAACAACATAAATAATGAGCATCAATCACACATAAGATATACACAGAGACAAATTTTCACAAGGAAACCCATAAAGGGAGAAGACCTCTTCTTATTCAAAATGATAGGCAGTCTTTTAAGTTCTGTACATCATCTATGTTTGAGCACCAACTCAAAGTGAGGCTACTACCTCTGCTTTACAAGCTCCAACTTGTTGAGAGCACCAAACCTCTGGTTTCTTTAGCACCGACTAGAAAGAAGCACCAACTCCCCGAGTGTTACAACATCCACTGAATGGAAGCACCTACTTCCACTTATACAAGCACCAACTTGCATACAGAAAACTCTGTGTTTTCCCAAGCACCACCCTGCCACCTTGTTTTCTAGCCACAACTAGATGGAAGCTACAACTCCCAATATTCAAGCACCAACTCGAATATCAGAGGACCACACTCCTCCCTAGCACCACCCTACCTCCCTGATTATAAGTAAAATGATTGAATAACCAACAACGCAGGTGTTTCAATTCTTACCACTTCTCTTCTGTCCAACAATACTTCTATGCTTCTATCTGTTCTGCAATTCTGCTCTGCTTCAAGCTATTTCTACAATTCTGCTCTTGCTTCTGTCTATTCAGCATCTATTACTCATCTCTGAGTTTTATCTCACATTGTGCATACTGTCGGTCTCACACTGCACATACTATAATTTTCCCTTTCTTACAGTTCAACTCATTTTTCATTCAAAACAACCAACCATTTATAGTCACTCCATCTTTCATTTATGCACTTCACACAACTTCAGTTACGTCTCAAATACCTGGGCCAACAATGCCTCAGCAACTTAATCGCTAACCGTTCAAGAACCATGATTCAGTTCTGCTAACTGAATCGTAACTAAACAGTTAATCGTAAAGATTAACAGTAGCCCTTCGATCAGATGCTCAAATAACCAGCACCGTTGGATTAAATTTGCAGGGTCTTGCGTTTATCCCATATGCCCACTGGCTGTGACCATGGGGCTAATCAAGATGTGTTTCACATTTCACATTTCGGCAATCCTGTGTCGAAGGGTCTCGACGCTCCAAGTTGCGATCCCCGAAATGGAGCTTAGCTATACTAGCTCCTACCTCTCACATGACCATCGGCGGTGACCACATCCTAGACCAAAAGGTGTTTCAGATTTCGCGAACTTATGAACTTCATCGAGCCTGATCAACGGTCGAGATCTCCAATGATCCGATGGTCCAGATCTCATCGCAATCTCGCATTTCAGGATTCCTCTGATGAAGGGTCTCGACACTGCAAGTTGTGATTCCTGAAATGGAGCTTAGCAATTATCTCCTTCCCTTAAGCCTTTGACGATGTGACCTTGTCTATGACCACGAGATAAACCTTATCGTGATTTTGCATATCGCGAGTTGCAAGGTTAAAGCATTTCTTTCCTTTGACTTTCCAGTCAGTGAAATGTTAATCCCTCGCCACATGTCCATCTTGGATCAACGGTCAAGATCTTATCGCGATTTCACAACTTCATGGGCCTTCGTCATGCCTGATCAACGGTCCATGATCTCCCTTTGATCAACGACTTAGATTAAGTCGTGGTTTCACATTTCACTATTTCATCATTCTTGTCGTGAGTGTCCTTGACACCTCTAACTCTCGGTATCCGAAACTTTGAAATGGAGTCAGATCAACAGTCCACAATCTTGATGATTCGACGGTCCAGAGCTTTTCGTGATCTTGCATATCGCGAGTTTCTATCGTGAGTTGTTTCATTGACTCCTCCAACTCCCGGTATCCGAAAATCCGAAACGAAACCTTTGTCATGCTTTGATCTATCGCCATGTGTCCCTCTTGGATCAACGATCCAGATCTTATCATGATTTCGCATATCGCGAGTTGGAAGGTTAGAACACTACCTTCCTTTTACTTTCTAGTCAGTGAAATGTTAATCCCTCGCCACGTGTACTCCTCGACAATGGATGACCCTCCTGCTTTCGAGACTTTGTAAGCCCGCTTCATCTTGTACTTAAAGATCATGCTTCTTCTTCTGGATCCAACGATGGTTAGTCCTTGCGCTCAGATACAACGTCTGGGATTTGTTCTCCTCTTTTGCGCGTTCCTCCTATCTGTATTTAGATCTGATGGCCATTGGGAATTCGAGATGGGTGATCCAACGATCACTATTTCTCCTCACTGTTGATCTTTCCATTGCCATGCCATCATCGCTCTGTTGAACATGCTGATCTTTTCCATCAATGACATCGCCATCAATGACAAACACGCATAGACTGCCTCTATCTGAAAACATGCCAACAATATCCCCCTTTGGCATTGATGGCAACCCCTTGAAGAACATCCAGCTTTACCACTGTATTGAAATTACCACATTTTCTCCCCCTTTGACATCAATGTTAAAGAAAAAACAAGCTCCCCCTGAGCTGTTGCAGTACATCTCGAAGGTATTAGATATGTGACAAGCATATATTCCCCCTGTGTTGTTGCAGTATTCTTCGAAGATATTAGAGATTCAACCAACACAAACTCCCCCTGACAGGATGGACCCTCTTAATTTGACAGTGAGGTCACACCCAACTTCTGATGAAGATATCCAAAATGAGTCGCTGCTAACGGTTTAGTAAAGATATCAGCTATCTGTTTTGTGGAAGGAATATAATTCAGCTGAATGACTCTATTTGTAACTTGTTCTATAAGAAAATGGTATTTTATTGGGATATGCTTAGTCTTGGAATGAAGAACAAGATTCTTGGAGACACTAATGGCACTAGTATTATCACAGTGAATGGTAATCGGATCAATATAATTTACCTTCAAATCTGTAAGAGTTTGAATCATCCATAAAATCTGAGTGCAACAAGTAGCAACATCAATGTACTCTACTTCTGTAGTTGATAAGGAAATAGATCTCTGCTGCTTACTAATCCATGCTACCAACGAGTCACCCAGGAAGAATGCACCTCCACTGGTGCTCTTTCTCTCATCCACACAATTTGCCCAATCTGCATCTGAATAAGAAATTAACTGAAAATTCCGATTTCTGGGATATCACAGACCATAAGTCATTGTTCCCTTCAAGTATTTGAATATCCTTGTGATAGCTACCAAATGACTTTGTTTAGGAGCTGACTGATAATGACCTGCTATTCCAACAGCTTGCATTATATCAGGACGAGATGCTGTGATGTACAAAAGACTGTCTATCATAGAGTGATATGTCCTTTGATCAACATTAGGTGAAATATCATCTTTACTAAGCTTG
This sequence comes from Picea mariana, assembly GCA_032191745.1. Taxonomy (NCBI): domain Eukaryota; kingdom Viridiplantae; phylum Streptophyta; class Pinopsida; order Pinales; family Pinaceae; genus Picea; species Picea mariana. Next base: position 13,729 of record JASDQU010262519.1, read on the forward strand.
CAACCAACCACCATAGGTGTACTAATAAGAGATGAATCCTCCATCTGAAATTTCTTCAACATCTCTTTCAAATATTTTTCTTGAGAGATAAAAATTCCTGCAGAACTTTGTTTTACTTGTAAGCCAAGAAAATATGACAATTCTCCTATCATGGACATCTCAAACTCTGTTTGCATAGAGTTAGCAAACCACTGAACAGAGGAATCATTATTACAGCAAACAATAATGTCATCTACATAAATCAAAACAACTAGTAAATCATCACTTTCAATTTTTATGTAGAGATTGCTATCAACAGTACCTTTCTTGAATCCTTTGTCTTGTAAAAATTTGTTCAGTCTATAATACCAAGCTCATGGTGCTTGTTTCAGTCCATATAAAGCCTTCTTCACTTGCAAACATAATCATGGTTATCTATCAATGAGAATCCTTCAGGTTGCTCCATATATACTTCTTCCTCTAGATCTCCATTAAGAAATACTGACTTAACATCCATCTGATAAACTTTAAAGTTCTTATGACATGAATATGCAAGAAACATTCTGATGGCTTCCAATTTTGCCACTGGTGCAAAAGTTTCATCAAAATCCCGACTTTCAACTTTTGCATACCCTTTACAGACCAATTTGGCTTTATTTCTAACAACTTGTCATTTTTCATTCATTTTATTTTTGAACACCCATTTGTAACCTATTACATTCTTGTCTTTAGGTCTATGAACAAGCTCCCAAGTATTTTTCTTCTCAATCTGATCAAGCTCTTCATTCATAGCTCTAATCCAATCATCATGCTGGCTGGCTTCATCAAATTTTTTAGGTTCAGTCATAGATAAAAAGGCAACATGAGATTGTTCTAAGTCTTTAATCAATTTCTTTCTTGTCTGAACTCCTTTATTTATATCTCTAATTATCTGATTTTCAGGATGATTCTTTTTAACAGTTCTGAGAGGTGAGTTTGTTTCTTTCTGCTGATTTATGTCAGCCCGAGTATTTGCATCTTTATCTGATTCAGATTCTTCTCTTTTTGATCCTTGGACCTGTTCATCTTCATCTTCAACTATATCTTTTGTGCTTGGTTCAACAATGCTTACACTTTTGACCAGGATTTCTTCATCAACTTTTGTCTATACAATCAACCAGTTTATGCAACCTCTTATTGTAACATCTGTACCATTTACTGTTTGTAGCATAACCCAAGAAGATACCTTCATCAACCTTGTCATCATATTTGCCAATATTTTCATCATTATTCTTAATATAACATTTACTCCCAAAGACTTTAAAATGCTTGATTGAAGCAGGTTTTCCAAACCATAGTTCATAAGGAGTCTTGTCACTGTGTAGTCTGAGATGTGCTTTGTTAAGGATATGAACAGCTGTATGAATTGCTTCCACCCAATATGTCTGAGATATGTTCCTTTTATTCATCATTGATCTTGCCATTTGCTGTACTGATCTATTCTTCCTCTCAACAACTCCATTTTTCTGTGGAGTCCTTGGAATTGTGTACTCTCTTTTGATTCCATGTTTATCACATAACTCTTTGAAGTTCCATGAGCTAAACTCTCCTCCTCTATCAGATCTTACTTCCTTCAATCGTTTTCCTATTTGATTCTCAGTTAGAGCCTTAAACACTTTGAATTTTTCAAATGCTTCAGATTTTTCCTTCAAAAAGGCAACCCATGTTAGTCTAGAATAATCATCAATAATCAACATAAAATAATTTTCTTTTCCTGTACCTTCTTTCCTTGATGGTCCAGATAAATCCATACGTACTAACTAGAGAGGTTTTTCTGTTGAAGGAAAGTTTTTAGATT
>JASDQU010262522.1:0-13129 GCA_032191745.1 Picea mariana
TGATGTTGAAGTTTTTTCTTACCATGCAAAAATCCCAAAATAGAAACTCTTGGAATCCCGAAATAGAAACTCCTGGAATCCCGAAATAGAAACTCTCGGAGTGACGATCTTCGAAATTGAAAATCTCTGAAAATCAAGATGTGCCTGTGAAAATTGATCAACAAACTCCCCCTTTGGAATTTTAAAGTTTGACATTAATGAAAAAAACAAGTCTTGTGCAAACTGTGCAAGCTACAATTCTTGCCAACACTTTGCTCCTCATCAAACAATATCATAGATGAGTCAATTAGGCTTAGGTTGTTCCAATTATCATTCACAAGTGTGGCCACCAAGTCGTATATCAATTAGCTTTCCAATGCTCATAGAACCTTTGAGTCCATTACTAAAGTCTTATTGACCTTTTCTCAATTATCGGTTTGCTGAGATGTAGGAATTGAGATCTTTACTGACTTTCACTAGACTATTGCCACCGATATCACTAATGGCATTCATGAGTGGTGTAGGTGAAATAGATTGTGTAAATCCAATTTTGATGATTGATTCCTTATGGACTAGTTTTTAAAGTCTTTACTTCCTCCCATAACCAAAGATGTGGCCATCGTTGGAGATATTTCTATTTTCGACTCACTAGTTCAGTGGGATTTTATTGGAGCTAGTTCTATTTTAGGCCGTCACTATTATGCATGCATTCCTAAAAAAATCTCACTGCTTGTTTGCTTTTCTTAATTATGGAATTTTCTTTCCTATATGAGTGTATATCACTCATTCATTGTATTATGATTGATTATCTCATTGGATTAGAGTGAATAGATTTTCTCATTCTTTCATATTGAATCTCTCATCTTTTTCTTGATAAGATTTGTTTGTACTTGCTTTAGCTAGGTCTCCTGTGCATTTTTCCATGAAACATTGACATGGTATCTGAGTCGAGCTGCTTGGAGCAAACTAGACAAGCCAGAGAAGAGGGAAATTAGAGTTTTGACAAGCGTAATCCGTGTATCTAACAATGTCACACCCTCTCCCTATATAAAGGTGTGACAGTCGCAGGAAAACTTACAAAATTACAAGTGTCGTAGACAATGTCACACTTTGGCCTTAAACATGGTGTGACAATGTTGCATTGTGGCCTTCACACAGGGTGCGATAGTGTCTCACTGTGTCTTTTCAATAGGGTGCGACAATGTCGCACTGTGTCCTTTAGATAAGATGCAACACTCTTCAAAAATTGATTTTTTGTAGTAATTTCTTAGGATTTTTACTTGAAAATTGTTAGCGTTTTCAAAACCAATAGGAAGGATGGATATGACACCAATTCTTTAGTCAAATTTGGTGATAATTCTCACACCATACAATTATTTTGAATGGAATTCGAAGGCCGTGTTATAGTGCAAGTTGTAGGTTGGGAAAATCCCTACCAAACCACGGAACAAGTGCTACAACTTGGGAATCCTACACCCAATGTCACCTCGATGTAGGTTCCACACTTCAAGGGTAACTAGGTCACTCTAGGGAGGTGATCCCGGTGACCCTAGGGGGATTGAGATGGAGATGGAGGGAAGTGGAAATGAAGCCCCTATAGGTCAAGTCTAAATGGAATGAAGGGTAGGGAGATATGCCTCGTAATTCAAGTAATGGTTGCTCCATAGGTATGGTTCTTTTTTGGATGATTGTACCTTCCTGAGACACAAGAAAACATACCTTGCAACAATATATGTTAGTTGGATCAACAATTTAAGATTTTTATCCCTAATTTGCAGAAATATATGATGTTATATATCAAAAAGAAAAATATACTATAAGCTACTCAATAAATGCTAAAGATCAAGTAGAAAATGCAAGGGAAAAACTAGCAATTGATTAGCTAAACTCAAGATGAAAAACCAATACTCTTATAAAAGATAAGGCTGTTGTAAACACTTTTATGTAGAAAATTATATCATCCTTATGGATGTAATATTTAATGTATTACAGAAATAAAATCAGCCACTTTAATCCCCTCAAAATTTTCCAAAAAGTGTGCTAGGACAAGGAGAGCAAATGTGCAAACTTTGAGCAAAAACCAATGGTTGATAAGAGAGTTATTAAAGAAAGTATGTTAGGGTTTCTGCAGCCCTAATGGATGAATATGGAAATTTTTAATAACATCAATAAGTATCCCTTAGATGAGGAATCCCTAGTGGCTGTGAGGTGCCCAAGGCACAAGGAAAACAATCCACATTGCAAGAAGTAAAAATGACCAAAATTCACGTTTCCCAATGCAATATTTTATTTCTCCAATGCAACAAATTAATGACTAGTGCCTTTACTATTGGGTTAATGGATTCACAAAGATCTTAGAGAATCTACCTCCTTGGGGGTGTAAGCCCTTTTACTCCCCAAGGAAAGTTTCTCTAAGCTAGGGTTTAAGCTAAGAGGGTGTAAGCCCTTATACTTCTCTTAGCAAACCCTTAATCAAATGAGATGAAGCAATAAAATGGTGAAGAATATGGTGGGGGTGTATGCCCTTATACTTCCCACCTAGCTCCTAGAATAAACAATACTTGACTTGAATAAAATGATAGCAAGAGAGTAAAAACCATACCAAGATCAAGAGAGATGCTAAGACAATCCACCACAAGAGCTAGAAAATAACCTTCCAAGGCTAGCGCATCACTTCTTCCATTAAACATTGACAACCATTGCCATACACAAGTGCACAAGAGCTAAAAGAGCTAAGGAGGTCGGAAATTTCAGACCAAAGCCTCTTACAAGAGGAGAGTTATGATTCAAAATGAGATATTATGATCTCTATTTATACAAAAATTAGCTAACATAGATTGTCCACAAAATAAGGAGTAAAAAAAAAATTATGGGTCAACAACCCTAATCATGCCCCCTTAACACAATAATATTAAACAACTCACTTAAAATTTCATCTTTTTCACAAATTAAACCCTAATCTAGGATGATGTCACCCCTTTAGGGGACACTTTGCCATTTTGAAGAGGTCATTGGTGTTGGAGAAGAATGGAAGGGCCTCCCAAGGCCATGTGTCAAGAATCTAGGTGATCTCATCATGGTGAAGACCCTCTTCTCCTCAAAACGTCCAAGTGCAAATGTGTGGCACCTCACCACCAAGCCCTAACCCCCAATATCATGACATCATGCTCAAAAGTGGGGCGTTTTGCCCTTCCTAGGAAAATCGTTTGGAAAGCAATGGGTGGGATAGGTTGTCCAAGTCATCATCAAGGCCATCCAAGTCATCTCTCTCTCATTTGGTATGCGAGCCCCTGATATCCAAACTGTGGGCTTGTAGCCCCATGGAAGCCCAAGCTATATTTGTTCTCCCAAAACTGTCGATCAATTAGGTCCTGCAAAGACAAATAAACACACCCTCCAAGGATATCAAGTCATAACATCATGATAAGTGGATCCAATCAATAAATAATCCATCTAAGCATGTGCATCAAATATTACTATATCAAACAATTAACAACTCAAAGACATTATGCGACTTGTCAAGCTTAAGTATGGGAGGGTTGACGAGGTGTCCTATTGGTTAGATCTTTCCCTAGGTCAAGGAGAGTCTCCAAGAGGTCCCTCTCTAAGACATGTAAGGTGTATGAGGTGGATGGGGTCAAGAATCAATGGGAATAGGGATCATGACATACTAGGGGTCATAATGTCTCATTCATGGGTGCCTTTGTCGAGGGTGTGTGGTACCTTCATCCACAATGCACTTTTTCCAAGCCCATCATTTAACTTTTATCTTTCTCTTTATATTTTATTTCATAATAGCATACAAATAGATTGAAGGTCACTTCCCCGACGTGGTGACCAGGTGGTGGAAATGTCACCCACAAACACCTAATGGAGATGAGAAGGTTGGCTCGTGATGAGACCCCCTTTCTCTCAGCCATGCAACTGAGAGTCACTACCTTGGTTTGGTGACTAGATGATGACAATGTCATACCACTAGATATTCATGGACATTATAGGTCAGATCGTGATGAGAAGTCCTATCCTTCAATATACCTTTCAAGAACTTCTTTATTATATTATGGGTCCCCTTTTATTCAAATATAAGAATTTTATTGCTTTCTTGGGTGATCCCTTGGCGAAGCATCTGGAAGGTTCATATATGGATTTTATATTTTACCCAACACCAACCCCTCTGGGCCTTTATCCCCTTCTTCCCATAGCATGAGGGACAACCCCTTCTTAGGTCAATACACCCTAAAATACCAAGAGATAAGGAAAGGCGGGGGAATAATGATGAAAGATGGTAAGTGTGGTCGGAAATAATATGATGGATCATTAAGGGATTTTCCAGAAGCAAACCCATTCCCAAAGAAGACCACTTACTAGGGAACAATGTCAACCACCAAGGTGAAGCAGTGCAAAAGGCATAATGTCCAAGCACATATCATGAAATCTAGAGCAAACTAGGGTACAGGTTGATTGATCCCTCTACAAACCAGCTCATCATTGAAGGCAATGTTCAGTTTGAGGAGAGTCCTTTGCATGCACCAATAGTGCAACATGCAGATACTCTACTACTTCCATTAGTTCTAGACATAAGAGATGATGATTCCATACACTCAAATGCCACATACTCAGACTCCTAGGGTACAGGTTGATTGATCCCTCTACAAACCAACTCATCATTGAAGGCATTGTTCAGTTTGAGGAGAGTCCTTTGCATGCACCAATAGTGCAACATGCAAATACTCTATTGCTTCCATCAGTTCTAGAAATAAGAGATGATGATTCCATACACTTAGATTTCACATAATAAGACTCAGAGGATTATATACATGGAGACGAGATGGTAGTACATCCAGATGAAGAGCCAACACCAAAGCTTCAATAGATGCCCAAGTGGGCACAATGCACACTTCAAGCAATGAGAAACCTTGCAGGGGATCCATTTCATTTAAGGAGGACTCGATCTCAGCATGGGGAGACTTCTTATGTACTTTAAATTTTTGAACTGACAATGTCCATGCATTGATATATGGTTTAATCTTCCAATCCGTAGATCTACAGTGAGGTTGTGGGAAATCCATTATGGGAAACATCCATGCAGGAGAAGTATGACTCACTTCTAGAGGATCAAACTTGGGATCCGGTTCCACTTCCACCAGGGAGGAAACTTGTCAGATGAAAATGGGTCTATAGGATCAAGAGACTAGTATATGGTTAGGTGAGAATGTACAAGGGAAGATTAGTTGCAAAAGGATTTCAATAGATTCATGGGATAGATTATGATGAGACCTTTTCTCCTGTAGAAAAGATGGACTCCATTTGCTTGGTTCTAGATGGGAAGTTCATTAGATGGATGTGAAGAATGGTTTTCTTCACAATGATATTTTAGAGGATATCTACATGGAGAAGCCACAGGGGTTCATTCATAACTCCTCTTTAGTATGCGGACCGAAGAAGTCACTCTATGGCCTCAAGCATGCACTTAGAGCATGGTATGAAAAGATGGATTCTTATATTCTTTCACAGGATTTTGTTAGATGTAAATATGATTCCAATGCTTATATGCTGAGGACTACTTCTCTTTGATGATTTTAGTACTCTATGTTGATGATATTTTGATCACTGGTAGCTCTGATTCAACCATTGTTGTGGTCAAATGTATTTTGCATGATAGGTTCTCTATGAAGGAAATGGGTCCACTTCACTTCTTTCTTGGTCTTGAGACTAGTCACGATGCTTCTGGAATCAAAATTTCTCAAGATAAGTATGCCAAGGATCTTTTGGATAGATTCCACATGACAAACTGTAAGTCTGCACCTACACCCTTCTTATCTGGGATCAGAGTTGAGGATGGTGGGGATACACCATTAGTGGAAAATACTTTGTATCGATAGTTGGTGGGGAGTCTTCTATATCTCACCCAAACCCATTTGGATATCTCATATGTAGTAGGAGAATTTTCCAGATACATGCATGAGACCCATGATCTGCACTATAAGTCTTCCAAGTGCATCCTAAAATATGTTTAGAGCACCATGAGTTATGGGATTCACTATGCAGCTGGTTGTGCATTGAATCTCATAGGCTTCAAAGATTCTGATTGGGATGGAAATGGCATATATCGCAAGTCCACTTCAGGGTACACTCTTAGTTTGGGGTTAGGTCCTACTTGTTGGTCAAGTAAGAAGCAATCATCCGATGCTTTATCTTTCGCAGAGGCCAAGTACATAGGAGTAGTCAACTGTGTCATTCAAGAACCAATTAGAGAGGTTTAGAATGCATAACGAAAAACCCTTTAGTACACCTTTGGCCAGCCATTTCAAATTAACTAAGGAAATGTGTCCCAAGACACAGGACGAGATATAATACATGTCCAGGGTCCCTTATTCTTCAACAGTTGGCAGCTTGATGTATATGACATTTTGCACAAGACCAGATATTGCACATGTAGTGGGAGCTGTGAGTAGGTATATGAACAATCCAGGTAAAGAAAATTGGGAGGTGTTGGTTACTCTCTCTTATCTTGTATTCTGTCTGAGTTTATTGACCCAAGGTTCATGTCTATTTGGGTTTCCAACAAATCCTCTAAAACTATCGGCCCCTCTGGTAAACCAGAAAGAAACACAGTGCACGGGGTGCACTGCTCCATCTCACCCTAGATAGTCTTAATGGGTGGCTACAATACTCATGTGTTTTCAACCTAGGATTGAGTGCGAGAGATGAGAGCTCTATACTGAAACTCTAATGTAACTTATAAACACAATGCACAATTATTTATGACTATGTAGGAATTGTAACCACTCATTCATTCAGCATGGTAATATTTACTTGACGAAAATAAAGGAACACACATGCATTCAATCCCATAACACAGATGTTACCATGGTTCACCCCCTCCTGGGCTACATTCACAAAGATCTGGCTCTTTTCTCTTTTACTATATTAGTTCTTCAATACAGCGCCACGCACTTTACAACTCTTCACAGTTGCGTAAGATCTATATGAGGAAGACTAGATTGCACCGGGCTCCTCAGCCTGCAATCTAACCCTCAATATCTACCGTCCTCCGTCCTCTCTAGCTCAACAACTTACAAAAGTGGGTCATACATCAAAATATTACATGTCGACTCGCTACAACAATTCTCTCTATCATAATGATTGGTAACGACTAGCTAACCCCACTCTGAGACCTAGGTATCTCTATTTATACTTTTCTGGCTCTTCATCCATTACAATACATTACCAAAACCCTAACCCTACCATCATTAGGTCTTCCATGCATGTGTGCATGTTTCGTTTCCTTTCAGATGTTTCTTTCCTCATGCATGCCATCTTTCCCAAAATCTCCTTTCTTTCTGCTTTGGTCTGCCTCCAACAGGAGGCAGTAAAGTGGATTATCAGATATATGAAAGGTGCTTCTACTCATGCATTATGTTTTGGAGGTTCAAACACTGTTCTATAGGGATATGTTGATTCCAATATGGCGGGTGATAAAGATAGCAGGAAGAGAACCACAGTATATGATTTTAATGTAGGTGGAACAATAATAAGTTGGACTTCGAAACTACAAAATGTTGTTTCACTTTCAACAACAGAGGCAGAGTATGTTGCTTCTACAGAGGCTAGCAAAGAGATTATTTGGTTACAAAGGTTTATGGAAGAAATGGGAAAGAAGAAAGAGAATAACAGGTTGTACTGTGACAATGAGAGTGCCATTGATCTTGCAAAGAACTCAACCTTCCATTCGAAGACTAAGCATATACAACTTAGGTACCATTTCATATGATCCATCTTGGAAGATGGACATTTGAAGTTTGAAAAGATACACACTAGCCAAAATCCCGCAGACATGTTAACAAAGGGAGTAACCAGGGAGAAATTGAATTCCTACTCAATTTCAGTTGGTCTTCAGGCCTGAAGGCGAAGATGAGAAATTTTCCAGGTCGAAGAAGGATCATAGTCTAGCAGATACAACAATGGTGGAGTTGTTGAAATTAGTCTCCAAGTGGGAGAGTGTTGGTTGTGGAGCTTGATTATCTTCCTAATTTAGAGTTATTTGTTTTCATCCATGTTTATACCCCAAGAAGACTTTACACCCTAGAATACTATACACCTCTCCACGTGGGGGAGTTTCAGGGGGGTATTTCTCCCCTTGCGAGGTCCGGGGGCAAGCTAGCCCCCGATGGGGGTTTGAGGGTGAGGCCCTCGAAGGAAAAATATCCTTGTAAATGTATATTGTAATTTCATAGTAAATCTGGACCGTTCATTATAAGGTCGCAAATATGATAGTAGAAGTTATGTTAGGGTTTTTTTCCCTAGAAGGAAACCCTATTTTATGAGGGAAATGTATTGCAACTATGCATTGTTGCAAATTTTTGTATTCTGAGAGAGGAGACCGTGAGAGAAATAAGAGGAAGTTACATTGGGTGTGTTGTAGGTTGTATCCCTTCATTTGCTAGATAATAAAAATGAAGGACTTGGCAATTTCTCTGGTGGACATAGCCCACACTGGGTGAACCACATATATATGTGTCTCTATTGTATTATGTATCTTCTATGTTTTATTTCCACATTTTTATTTTATTTTATTGCTCCGCGATCCTGTTTTTCTAACACTCATATCTAAGATAAATCTACCGAGGTCCTCAAAATTTTCTCCTGGTTGCATTTGTTTTCTAAACAAAGTGACTGGTTCTTTCTGCAGGCTTGCAAGGAGTAACCACATCCTTTTGGTCACTTGTTACTAAAAGGAAACCAACAATCAGGTCCTATAAGGGAGTTTTTTCTTATTTTACTCTCATATCTAGTTGAGTATTATCTTGGGGAGGTTGCAAGTGTTTTGTAACTGACCTATAGATTCTTGGATAAGTGTCTATTCTCAAATTTTCTTTTTCAAGTGGATCTAGGAGCCTCACATAATGTTCATTGTTTGTTGCATGGTTTTCATGAGTGTGGCATAGTGAATTGTGGCTTGGGTAGAATTCTTGTGCATTTTTCTTCTAGATCTACTTGTGTAGTGTGTTTATTCTTTCATTTTCATTTCATTTGAAATAAATAAGAGATTTACACTACATAGCCATTTTTATGAAATTTTTTGGTGTTGCTTCACATATTGACATTGGCTTGTGAATAGTGACATTGCCAATATCATACAACTGACCTTTATTTTCTATTTGTGATTTTTTAATGAATTTTTAGTTTCACTAGTGAAAACAAAAAGAAAGTTGTATCTCATGAGCATTTTTGGGTGTTCTTTAATAATCTACATTGGTGTGTTGTTTATATTTTGAGATACACAATCATTTTTGGTTTGTTGGTAATTACATTTGAAGCATGTGATTTTTCTGTCATTGGAAATTTGCGGAAAAAAGAAAACATCTATGCTCTCCCTTAGATAGTTTTCATCGAAGGAAAAACAAGAATTGCATATTGTGCACTCTCATATTCTGGTTTTCTTTGCATTTGAAAAGAGTCATAACATCACTGAGTACATCATGTACCTACTTGAGTGATCAACAACCATAAAATAAAAATTACTTAATTTAAAATTATTAGATTTTTTTTTTTAGCAAATGAACATAGACTAGGACTTATGGCCTTGGTGTAGGATTGGAGAGTGAAATCACCAGGGTTGTAAAACTGAAACTTGGAATTCACTAGATATAGTTTAAATCCATTAGTAGCATGGAGAGCTTGATGGGAAACCACCTCTAACATTGGATTTAAGCACAAGGTTGCACTAGACAAAGTGGGGTGATATCCCCTGTTCAATTTTTTTGGTGTCTCTTGGAGTACTATGTGTATGGGTGTTTTGGAGTGAAGTGGAAAAAATTATCTCTAAAATTTTGGGCTTTGTTTCCCTTCCCATATGTGTGGTCTTGACCCACAATTGTTCCACCTAGCCATCGATTACAAAGTGGCATCCATAGTGACCTTTCCTATGGAATCACATTGGTTACTGTGAGTGGGAAGTATTTGTGGTACCTAAGGTAGACATCAAATCCCTATTTCAATTCCCCTTGGAGGGTGCCCATCTTCCTGAGGGTGCCTACACTAGTTAGGGTTGTTACATGTGGGTTATTGTAGCCATCTCTCAAAATTTGTTAGCCAAGTCTTGGGGACTTGACATCCCCTAAGGATTGATTTTCTGAATTCCCTCTTTGTTCAAAGGTTTAGTTGTTAAAGCTTATATTTTATAGGGTATTTCTTTATGGTGGAGTCTGTAGAAATTTTTCTTATTCATTCTGATTTTTTAGCAATCCTCATATGATGTAAGATATCAGTGGGTCATCCATCATGGAAGGAATTGCCACTACATCTCCAACTATGATGGGAGGAGTCACAATGACCACCTCCTTACCACCACTTAGTGGGATAGGTACTCCCACATCCATTCCCATTAAATCTAGTTATTCCATTTGAGGTATGTCGCTAGTTAAATCATTTCCTTCCATGAGTGTACCTAGCATTTGTATGCTTGTTGCATCGTCCCAAGTTCCCACATCCATATTTGTATTTGGTTGGGCGGGGGGAGGCCTTGGTTTTACTGTTGGAAGCAAGTTTCCACCTGTTCGTGCTGATGCAATATTTAGCCAATCCCACTCTTATTTTGGGGAGTGATGTGTTGTTACGAGGGAAAAACTCTCTATGGCTAGGGTAAACCACAATAGACAGGTATGACTACAGAAATCTACTCAATTCCAACATATTCTATATAAACCAATGTGAAAGCGAGATAAGAAAGAAGCCTGCTTTGTTCCAACATTTGATGATGTTCCACTGTTGAGTACTTTGACCCAAAGCTTTGTACCTGCAACAAGTTCTCAACAAACAAGCATAGCAAGTATATAATGATAATAAAAGGGGGTTAGCACATTAGATAGCATAATCCATTAATAAACATTACAAATATGCCCATGGATAATAATCATATATTTGCACGATACCAATTGGACGTGAAAGAAGTATTTCTATTAATAAATGATCAGTAGAAGAAAAAACATTACAGACTTCCGTGTCGGCATGGTTCGAAACTAAGAAACCAAGTTCCTTCTAACTGGGCCTCCACCACTTCAATCCTCCACCAAAGGCAAGCTCATAGAAAAGAGACAATGAGGTTCTCTCAACAATAGGGAAAGAGCTTGGGGGCTGAACACTATGTTTAGACTTGAGGGACAAAGGGATGTACATTCAATATGAATTAATTTCTCCATAGTAACTTTGATCTCAAATTTGAATGCTTTCTCCTTTTTTCCATAGCTCGGAATTGTGTTCTTATAGCCTTCAAAGTGCAACTGAAGGGTCGAGTCAGAATGTTTCTAGTATATGGAAGGCCAAGGATCAGAGATCTCCTATCGTGACATGGAAACCCGACTTCATTTTTGTATTTTCTGGCACAAATCCCAATGTATGCAGGCTATAGTGGAGCAACCAATGTATACGCATATTGTATAGTGGATAGGGCGCGTATATGTGGAAAAATATGTATTTTATCTCTGGATTCATCAAAAAATGATGATAAGTCTGCATAGGGAAATGGAAAAAGGCCCTCTTGTGTAAGATAGAAATGGTGAGGTAAATCTTTCAATAAAATATGCCCCCTAATGTGTGAGATCGAAGGAGTATCTACAATGGCCAAAATACATTATAAATAACCCAGAAGTGGAGTGGTGTAAACCCAACTAGAAAGACTAGTTGCTCATTACATTCTGTGCTGACTTTACATACATGGATGCCAATAAAATAATATGTAGATCCACGTAGAAAATATACCAAATAAGTGTCTATGGCCATGAATAGGAAAATACAAATGCGGTTATATTCCAAAATCTGTCACAATCATGAACAAGGCCCAGTAGAACCAGTCTCAAAACCAATCTGAAGATATCTGTATATGATGGAGTATAATCTAATGTCTCATGATTACTGTAGTCAAATAGGTGTTGGTCCAATGAAAAGGAAGCAACAACTCAGGAAAGCTGCGGCCACATAGTGATGTCTTCAAGTCTTATACACATCCGCCAAAGTCGCAAGTCTACATCATGTGAATAAAGGAGTTGAGGTCGAACACAATGAGACATCGTTTGATTACCGGTCATTGAGGTATACTGTTAAAAAACGTGAGACAACCTACCAATATTGAAAGTAGGTATCAAGGCACCAAGCACATTCCTATAAGTGTGAATAAAGGAGTCGATGTTGAACACCTAAGGAATCCATTGATCAAGAGACATTGATGTATTCCCATCTATCAATGGTGAGAGAGCTTGCCAGTAATGACTGCAAGTCTCAAGGTACTCATAAAACTCTAGGTCCCATATCCAGAATAAATGAGCTGAAGTCGATGGAAAGAGACCTGCTGAAAGGAGAGCATTAAGGAATCTCTCATCAGTCAGCATGAGGAACGAAGTAGGAGATTCATAATTTGGTGGAGATTGGATGAAGAACATGTTCATGAACCAATGACCCTGTGCATCTTTTCTGTGTGCCCCTCCAAAAATACCCTCTGAATAGCAGCCAATGATGAAAACCACTGACAAAGGCAAGGAAACCACCAATAAGGATAATGGCATCCAAGACATTGCACGAATCCCAAAGTGTGAATAGATGTCTTGCCGTCGAACACAAGGGAAACCACCCAGTCAACGACCAATGATGAAATGTTGACTGTTGGGTTTGAGGTGAGCTACCAATGATGAAATTAGGGCCAAGGTGCATGATATGACCATAGTATCATGTGATTTTGAGACAAATTGAGGGTATGGCCGACATGCAAAGTCAATAGTTCTAAGGAATGGACGACACAAGTTGATAGACTTCCTTTGAACAAGAGCATGAGACATGTGGTAGACTCCGGCCACATAGACTCAATGATGTAACTATTTGATGTAGGAGGCATCAATAATGTTCTCTATAGGGACTTGAAGAGTAACCAGTCGATAGAGAAAAACTATGTCACGAGATTAGCTTCCTAAGGCCATGCTAAAGCCAAAATTATGATGACACCAGGACTCAATAATTTTGTGCTTTGTTCAAAGGCGACATGACTGCTGCCAATTATTATATAGTACTCCCTTCCCACCCATATTTTTTTTCTTTTTCATAACAAATGAATGCTATGATACAGAGGAGGAAATGAGTGTCACAAGTAAGCAAAACTAGT
>JASDQU010262524.1:2611-13029 GCA_032191745.1 Picea mariana
TGTATTGAAATTGGATATACTGTGAATGTTTTCAGGAACGTGCATGATCTCTTAATGGATATACTGTATCCCTCATATTTCTTCTTGATTGCGTAATTAAGAAAGTTATAAATTATATTGTTCAGATATGATCTGTACTCATAAATTCTTGCGTCTTGTGGTGGCTTAAGCTAGAGCCACGAACTGTGAGTTCGTCGACCTTAGGCGTAGTTTCATGTAGGAAGGTCTACTCTCTTAGTTGTTCTGAGTCCCTTGGAGGAGGGATTTTGTTAAGATCAGAAGAGGTAGTGCAGATATGCACATGCTCTCTTGGAGGCAAACAGAAACCCATAACCCCTTAAGTCCTAGACTTGATGAAGGAGCACAATAGTTGT
The DNA here is from genome assembly GCA_032191745.1 of Picea mariana. Lineage (NCBI taxonomy): Eukaryota > Viridiplantae > Streptophyta > Pinopsida > Pinales > Pinaceae > Picea > Picea mariana. Next base: position 2,986 of record JASDQU010262524.1, read on the forward strand.
GCCGAAGATCCCTTTAGGTATTAAGTCCAGGAGAAAGAGAGTAACTCTCTTAAATCCTTTATAACTACCAAAGATCAGGAGGGATAGCGATAATTTCAAGTAACGAAAGGGAGTATTCCTTCGTTTGGAATATGAATGGATGAGATCCTTTCGGAAGGATCTGAGGTGTGTCACGACCGTTATATTTGAAGTAGGAGCGTAAGCATTAAATGCCTCAAATCCTTCCGTCTTCGTAGGTTCGACAGACGTTGATATCCACAAGCCATTGGATCAAGCGAAGTTGCAAGGAGGATAATAGTGGGAGCCATTCCACTCCCAAATCCCAGGAATATTGGGAGTCGTCAATGCAGAAGATATTTGAACCGTTGGTTCATTTCACGGAATCGGATATCAGGAGCTGAGAGGACATAGGTCCTTAGTTTCCAAAGTCGTGACATGCGAAATTGTGATTCGATCGTAATCGTATATCATGGGAGAATCTGGACCGTCTGATCAGAGTCTAGATAAGAGAGAACGTGCATGATGAGGAGATTAGATCTGGACTGTTGGATCTAAACACGTGGACCGACAGTCATTGGATCCGATGAAAGGTGCATGAGAGAAGTTTTGAAACGTTCGGAACCATCCATCGTCTAGAGGACAGGTGGCAGCAGATCAGGGGTGTTCATGGAACCAGACACTGGGATATTTGCAAGGAGAAGAGGAGAAAACTCGCGAAGAAAGGAGTCACGAAAACATTTTGGACCATTGGATCCAGAAGGAGATGTGGAGGAGATCCACATACACACACATTGGAGGATCGACAATGAAAGATCCGAGGTGAAGACAAGAGCAATATCGCGAAAGGAGAACCCTCGAAATAATCGGGACCGTCCATCGAAAAGGACGTCTGGTGAGAGATCAATGTTTCACTAACTCACACATCATAGAAGTCAAAGGGTAGATCTCTAGGAACTCAGGATACGAAAAATCGCAACATGATCTGAGCCGTCCATCGGAAGGGACACATGGCGAAAGATCAATATTTGGCTGATTTGCATGTCGAGGATTTCGAAGGAAAGAGTACTGAGAACTCGTGATATGTGAAATCGTGACTTGATCGCAGTCATCCATCAAGGAGGGAACATGGAGAGATATCAGTATTTCGTTGACTCGCAGGGTAGATAAGTCAAAGAAGGAAGTCGTGAGAACTTGCGATATGCGAAGTTCTGATGTGCCTTGGAGTTAGGCTCCGAGACGTAGTAAGTGGTCACATGGAAGGAGGGAAAAGAAGGGAGCTAATGGTTGTTAATCCCTTTCGAAAATCGGGAGTTGGAGGAGTTGGGGCGCCTTGTATCAAAAGTTCCGAAGTCAAGAAATGTGACATGCCATTAGGTTAAGCCGACGGTCACAGTCGTGGTCGCGTGGAGAAGAGGCTTGCATGTAGTGCAAAGGACCTGTGGATTGTTTGTGAGAGTCCAATGGGGAATCGAAGAGCTACTCCAACTCAGCTGAGTTAAGAACGATCCATGACCAGGAGATCGGACTGGTTCCCTGACCTCCCAAATTAGGAACCATGAATGGAGTTCCTGGCCCATAAGAAAATTGAAAAATTATTATGCCCGGTGTGGGTATGTGACAAAATGGTATCAGAGCATGGTTACAACACTTTGTCTACTTGGACTCATGCAAGAGTCTCATAAAGAGTTCATTCATGTATGATTGTTCGAGAGATTAACTGTATGAGTTCGTGACGAAGTCGGTTGAGTTTCAATTGTTTCTCTTATGATACTTGTATGCATGGTGTGCATCTCAAATGCAAAGAGTGTGTCGAATGAGTCTTGGATTGACTCAGAGAAGTTCAGAGAGAATCAGAGAAAATCAGACCAAGTGCAAGGTGTGCACAACATCTAGAAGCCAACAAACTTCGAAGAACTAGTGCAGAAGAATGCCAGGTGGACGAGAAGCATTTTCTTTACAAGAAAATACTTGAACTGAGTTATTCAAAATCTTGACAACGCAAGGGTGTGCACAAGAATTTCTTGGAATCATTGAGGTTGTAGCATAAGACAAGCTCAGGAGGAATAGTATCTGTTAGATTGGGATCAATGAGAGTCGTTGATCTAGAGCTTTGAGGTTTCGACTATTGGGAAAATATAAGCAAAGACTTTCCCAAAGTCGCGAAAGGTAAATCACCGATTTAATCAGGGGCGTTGGTTAGCGAGGAACCTAAACCATAGATCTGGTGTAATCGGATCTTTGGGAGTCAGAGGTTTGGAAGTGAAGGCATAGTGGTTCGCTGATTCTCCGAATTGCGAAGTCCCGAAATATTTGGGAGCTTGGACCCAGTTCCTAGCGAAAGGTCACGACGGGTGCATAAGAGGGAGGGATAGTGCTTGCTAGGCCCTTAGTCAGATTTCAAGATCTCAAGGGTTGGAGTGTTGGATTTGTATCACACAAATAGTCCCAACATCACGAACCCCAAAATTGCGACACGATCATGGTCGTCGATCGAGGAGAGCACAGGACCGTCAGATATGGCCCTAGGGAGAGGTCATCAATCAGAGATCAAGAGTTCGGGAAAAAGGATTTTGGAGTGACTTGTATGCAGAAATCCCAAAATGGTGAAATCGAAGTGACTTTAGTTAAGATTGTGGTCACTGCCGGTTGTCGTGTGAGGAGGGGGCGTGAGATAGTATGATGAATAATTAGTTGTGCGTGTATGCTTGAGTGCATGCATCTAATGCATTGAGAAGATTCTTGATATGAAGCCTGATATTACTACTGGTTAGATACAAATGATATCAAATGTGTGAGTGATGCACATGTATGATGTAAGAGTATAGGTATACTAAAAGCCTGATATGGTTTCCCTGATGAGTGAAATATAAAGCAAGTATTTCTCTTGTCCAGATTAAATGAATACTATGGATGCATAGCTAACTCCATTCTGGGGAGTCATGAAGGTTTTGTTCCAAATAATAGCCAGAGGGGAATGTATGCCATTTCCTCAGGAAATACTAATATAATTAGATAAAAGAGTAAACTAGCAAGGATGCTCTGTTGTCATGATAAGAGGAAAATGTTTATGCCTTTGAGGATCACATGAGAATGATTGTAACCAATCATGAGTTGACTGATTTTAAGATAGAGATGTATGTAGGCTATGAAATATACCTATGGCAACTGTAAATAGATTTACGATTATGAGTATAGCTAAGTACATTGTGGATGTAAGTTAGAAAAAACCTAGAACATGTGTGGATGCATAATCTGGAATGCATTTCATAAATGTATGTCTATTTCCCTTAAAGAATGCTTATTAACAAGCTGAAGCTAATTCAAGCTTGAGGCCATCATAGATAGTGATGGATGTGCAATAAGGAAGTTGCATGCTAAAGGAGTTCCCTGTGAAGAAACTGTGTAAGGACTCTGTCAAAAGAACAAAGTCACAACCCTAATGACTGTTGAGGTTGGGGAAATGGATTACAAAGCCTGCCTATATAAGAATCCCGAATTACATTCTTAAAATAAAATGTGTAGGTGGAAGACTAAAAAATGAGTATTGACCACTCTGATAACCGAATGGTAATGTGCAGGATGCACAGGTTCATGATTCATTATGGGAAAAAGATTTTTCTATTTAAACATGYTGATGTATCCTAAGAGTTASGATGAGCCTAACCCAAGGCTGCTCAAGAAAAGAGAAGAAAGATCACAATAAGAGGTAGATTGCATAAGTATAGGGGGAGAAAAGGAGAAACACTTTCCTCAGTCTAAGAACCCTAAATTGTTTAACAAAGCCGTAGGATTAAAAGAGMAGTTTTGGAGACYGGTATAGTTGATAAAAGGCAAGTAAAACCMCCAAGTATGATTAAATAAATAAATGAGTATGTTTAACTGATTATGCTTGGTTGAAGCCATGATTAAGAAAAGGCAGTGATGCCTTAGATATAACTTGATTGGGMTGAAAAGTCCCAGGCRGTGTAGGAAGAGTTGGGAGAAGGGGAGAGTCCTCAATTCTTCCTTGCTGAGTATTATGTTTTCTCTTGGATGAGAAAACTGATTCACTAATAAAAGTGAATGTTTTGACATCATAGTGATAAGGATTGTATTGCTGAAGATACAATCGAAATCTTTTTATGTTGCAYTTGTGGAAACATTAAGGATAATGTGATGAAGTGCATACAAATATGCTAGGACATGYCTGAAAATATTTTATTAATTTAAATGCTATGGTACTTGCATTTTAATTTACATGACGATGAATGTGCTTATGATATATGTCATGCGTAGAAAGGAATAAGATTGGAACTATTGAGAGAGAGTGTTGCCAATAATGAACAACCTCAATTAGAGGGTGACTACGAGGAGGTTCTTGTTGAAGAATTATTGAAGGGACTGTAAAAGTCCTCATAAAGCACTGCTGATGAGGTAAAAATCATACAAAGAGTGATAGCAGCCAATAACATGTATAAAAATGTTCAAGCTTATGCGGATCAAGGTATGAAAGGATTCAGATGAGAATTCATTCCGAAATATTTTATTGTCTCATGTTATGCACAAAATTTGAAAGGGCAGTGGTATGGCATTGATAACCAAGTAGGGTATGATTAGGGAAGAAAAACCCGAGTGATGGAGGTATGTGTTATCCCTCTGTAAATTCCCAGAGGTTGTCGAGAGATAGAAGAAATTTATCATAGGTAACCTTATTCAACCACTTCTAAGCTGGGATCTAGCCCTACCAGTTTCAAAGAGGGATCTCTCTATAGGATTTAACTTTGTTTCAGGTTAAATATATTAGGCTAGATAAACAAATAAGATTGTGTTGTTTGTTTATATGAAAGGCTAAAAATARTTACACGTCCATTGGGCTATGGGGTCTGTTTTATAAAGTTTGAGATTAAAGAACAGGTTTTAAAAGGGATTTTCACTGGGCAAGTTAATGTAACTGTTGGATTWTTTAGTAATAAAATGATGAACAAAAAARAAGATGTGAGAATCAATTAAAACAAAGAATCAATGAAGAGTTTCTTTATCATAATATCAGAAGACAAACATTTAGATCTTCAAAAGTTAGAAACAAGGTATACGAAGATAAATCCTGCAACTTTTGCTACTTTTAAATGATCAGATTTAGAAAAACATGATGATAACTAAGAGAGATAAACATTCAACGAAAAGGATAAAAATTCACCAACATCTAACATGTAGGAATCCTGTGAAAACGTACTTTTATATTACTGGAAAATCTCTTGATAAAAATTAAAGTGCTTATATCTTGCTAGGGCATAAAGATCAACCCCCAATACTTCAAAGCTTGAAGTATTTATAATCAAAAGTACAAACGACCCTGTCATCAATGATCAGGACGTGGTGGATTCTAAACCTAACTAACTAAGTAACATGATACAAAATGATAGGAACTATCGATGATCTGTCGTATCCTCTGCTAAATTTGGGGAAGGTCGTTGGTGAATCATCCACGTGACTTTAACTGCTTTGCATGCTGAATCAGATTGTACACCTCATCTCTCATTCGATCAAAGTGCACACCTCCTCCCATCTTTGCTGACTAGTAATGGTGAGTTTGAGCAATCTTCGATAGATTTCATCCACTTCAGTGTATTTGGAAAAAGTCATCTTGGTGATGAAAATATATTTGATTTCATGCTGGATACTGAGGTCTGGATGCAGAGTCTCCAGAAATGCCTTTCCTATTATGTTTCCCTGTATTCCTGAAAACTTGGAACTGTCCTTGGCCACTGTAACCATTTTCTGCTTATAGTAAGAAAGGCTCATCAACTTGTCATTTAGAACCAATAAACCTGGAAGACATTTCTTCTGCAAAACAACAATCTTGTTGAAGAATCTTTGCACTTTGATATCCATGTTTTGAATCTTCTCCTCCAGATGCAACATTAATCCTCTTTTGTTCAGAACTCTTTTAACCTCCAGGATGTTTTCTGTCCTATCTTCAACCTTCAGGTCTTCCAATTCTTCTCTAGTCTTCAAGTTTAGGAACTTGATGATTTCATTTGATTATGCAGGCATTTCCCCAAGCTCTCCTTTTATCTTGGAAATAACCTACCTGCTCCTCAACACCAGCTCATGTTGTTCAAACATAATTTGCACCATGGACCAGATTTCATTTACGGACTTGGAGATATCCATCCAAATATTCTCTTTGACTTCTGCTAGTGTTTCCCCCCCCCCACTATTTTCTTTTGCAGCTGTTGTATTTCCTTCTTGAGCTTTTCTGATGTTTGCCTCTCGATGTTGAAACTTTTCTGGTAGGAATCCTTAAGCTCCTAGAGATGCTATATCTCTTTTTTCATTCTATTGATTTCGGTTCCTTGTAGGGTCATCTCCTCCATTGATTTTGCTAACTCTACAGATTTTTCCAGTGCTATTAGTGGAGTGGTTGATGGGAGTTCTATTGTAGTGGTTGTTGATACAATCATTGTGCTTACTCCCGTGAGGGGAACTACACTTAGTGGAATCACTTCCATGGGCATTGTCTGTTCCTTTTCCTTTACTAACCGTTCCAACTCTGCTTCCATTTCCTTTATCTGTGCATTTTGTTCCATGATTAGCTTTAGCAATTCCTCTTTCTCTCCTTCTGTCTCAGCTATCTCTTTGGCCTGTGAGTCTTCTATAGCTAGCAATTTCAGTTGCTTCCTCAGAGATGCTATGTCAACTTTCTTTTCCTGAGAAACTCCTCAACTGCTTTCACATTTGAGGGGCCATACCCAATTTTGAGCACCAATTCTTCCAAGGATTTGATTCTGTTATCCTTTGCAAAAGAAGATATTTTTCCCAATTTTAATTGGGTCTGAACATTGTTCAGAGAGACCTGTAATTTTGCAGCAGTAGTGGAAGCATGGGACAATGTGGAGAAAACAATCTCTCTAGTCTACCTATGAAAATCCATCTAATCAGTTGGATGAACTTGCTTGACATGAAATTCAAGAGTTGACCTTTTGTAATCAGTGATCTCTTTTGGGTGGGGCAACTGTGCTTGCAAAAATTCCATGTGCATTCTTCCTTTTTCTGTATCGAAAGTAGAGAGTAATCTATGCTGTGTTGTTGAGGTCTGCTTCTAGAACTGAGCATAGGTGTGGCTTGTCAGCATATCATTCTTCTTCTTGATTAAATCATACTTTTCAAAAATATTCGTCTTTGCAGATGATGGTGGATGCGTGGTGATCACAGTGGTATCAATCTACTTCTTTGAGGAACAAGTAGACATGATCTGCTGATTGCTTGAGAAAGGTGATGAGTGCTCTTCCTCAACTACTGTGGTGGATTGGGTCTCTTCCTCTCCAGACCTGTCAGTAGTGTGAGTGTTTTTAGGCCTTTTCATGTGCACCTGGAAATCCTCTACTGACACTTCAGTGATTGAAGGCAAGACATCATTCTCGGGTATTTTATCCTTTGGTACCTGTGGAGTAGTGGTTTGTGAAATCATGGTTAGAGGAGACTGTTGTTCAGTGTCTTCCAGAGTGTTCACCTCCCATTTTGTCTGGTTCACAAATTTTTCAATTTATGGTTTGAGCGTATGAGCATATGGGGAACTTTTGTTCTTCAATCTCATATCTGCAATGATCCCATACGGATCATAGTACCAAGTGAAACTGGTACTAAATTTCATTTCCTTTAGTAATTTTTCTGCCTCTTCCCCAACAGCTCGACTGTTGCAGATAAAGGGTCCTATATGCCCTTTGATTCTCAACAGTTTTTTCTTCTTTAGAGATACAAAATGTACATCATCTGAATTGATCATTTGTCTAATATACTCCAGGGAAAATATCCTAACAGGAAAGTACTTGGGCAGTTTGTATGGAGCTAACTCACACCCATATACTCTGATTTGTGTGTGATTTTGATATAGGTACCAATCTCTAGACTTGGCGAGGTCTGAGAGGTGTAAGATTCTTTAGGTATCCCCATTTATCCTTGGCTCTGATATACCACTAAGAATGCTCACCACTGGATGGTAAAAATGCTCAATGGACCGTTTGAAATTAAACCTTGTGGAGTTTCTTTTGAGCAGTGAAGTACAAGAGGTTACAACCTGTGGCTTTCTGTCCTGGTCCATTTTCTGCATTGGGAAAGAGAGCCTCTCTACTTGAAAGAAGGTGACATTGTAAGGCAGTATTGAAGAATACCGGAACATGCCCTCTGTGGTGAATTTTAAAAGTTGTTCGTGGATGTTCTCTGCTATAAAAGTGTTGTAGTCGAACTGGATGGTGGATTTTTCTCCAGCAGAGAAAATGGATAGGAAACCCAAGATAGGTTCATCCACCCATTCATCTGAGAAGTAGTCGAGTAGACAACATAGCGATGAAATAATTTGGTTTCCCTTTTTTGAAAAAAGTGAGGAATGGTAAGGGGGATTTTTCTTGGGGAATTGTGCATCCTATGGGAGGAAAAGCTCGAAAATATGGGCTCTTTGGGGAAAAGACAGGTTCTGGTACATTTCTGTTAGAACTTCAATGGTGAGGGGAGAGTGGGATTCGACTCTATATATATGCACCATTTGATCAATGGATTTGGGTGTGATAAAGAAAAGAGTTTCTTCGGATGATGAAACTATGGCTCTCTGATCGGGGAGGTAATGAGCCTGACATTTGAGGGCGAACTCGAGAAAATGTTGGAATTGGGGAAAAGATACAAAGGGATATTGGACTCCCAGAGCCCGATCTCATCGCTTTGATCCATGAATGTGTCTTTAAACCATGACTGCGATTTAGCGAAATCAAATTCACACTTGGTCTCTGAGATAAGATAATCCTTGTCGGCTAATAAGATCTGGTCGAGGTCGACAGGAGGTGGGAGGAAGGGATTTTCCTTGACTTCTGATATTTTAGATTTAGGCTCCATCGATCCAACAGGTACCTGCAAACTGAAACAAAAACATTATTAGGTAGTGGCTATGGCTGGGTTGCTGACTAAAATGGTGAGGAGAATGAGTTTATGGTGTGCGAAGAGTGTGATCAGTATGAAAATAGAGGAAACGAGGCTAAATTTGAATGAACGGGTATTAGTTGGGCACGGGGGACATGTCAGCAGACTAACATACATGTTATCCTGTAATAAATGGCCAACGGATCATTTGAAGCGTGAGGTGACAAGTGAAGGACGGGTGACGGGTGTATCGGGATGATGAGGAGGGTGGTAATTGAAGGAAAGGAAAGTGGGAGATGACCTGTGATGGGTGAATAGAGGGGAAGAAATGAAATAATTATGAGACGAGATTCATGGGAGTGGGTAGTGGAATATGATGTCAGGAGGCGATGGAATAGTGGAGGATGATGTCATGAGGCGGTGGTGGTATAGCAATGCCGATATGGTGGTATGTCAGAGGGGGGTAAAGCAGTAAGTGGTTTGGAGTGGAGGGGGTCCAACGCAACATATTTACGCCACATTAGGATGGGGCCTGCCAGGAAAAACCGACCATATCATACCCCCCCCCCCACCGTTAAAGGAAGAATGGTCGGGGGGGTCCAAAATCTCTTGTAGGCCATAGATCCAAGCGCATTGGATAAACCGTCGATCTATGCATGCTCTTTAACCTCTATATCAGACCATCCCCTCCCATTAAAGGTAAAATGGTCAGGGGGGATTCAGAATCCATTGTTAGTTGTTGATCTACGTGCCATTATATCAACCATCAATCTAAGCGCGTTCATTATTCTTCACATCGTACCCCCCCTCCTGTTAAAGGTAGAACGGTCGGGGGGGGTTCGGGATCTGCTATCCACCTTTGATCTATGTGCCGTTAGATCAACCGTAGGTTTCTGGGCACTCTTTACCCTCTGGGCGCGAATCAAAAGTGTGTAACGAAACTTAGGATAGCACTGTTTTTGTGGGTTTTTGCTGCTTCCTTTGCATTTTGTCACCATGGGGTTAGGAAAAACACTTCAAACATCCAAATCATGAATTTTCATCAAACATCATGCATGTTTTATTGAAATAAAACCAACTAACCTATATTATAACCTAGTTACCTATCACATTTAGCACAAATTAGACTGTTGGGCTAAGAAATTACTCTACCCT
>JASDQU010262525.1:4874-15544 GCA_032191745.1 Picea mariana
CATTTAGGCCCTCAAAATTGCCCCGGAAGTTAAAACTGCTAAAAATAGTAAATTGCCAAAATTGTCAGAAAACTATTTTGAGCTAGTTGGAAAAGGTGGGTGGCCACCAATATCCATATTGATCAAGAAAAAAAGGCATCATGAAATAGATGATGTCCATAATATAAGCTAACATGAAAAATTGGGCCGGTTTCCCCTTGGCTCATAGTGAATGATATCTCGCAATTTCTTGAACCAAAATGTCTGACAATATATTTGCCTAGTCAAAAGAGTAACCTTATGCTACTATGTGTATAATAGGTACCCACGGTACACATCATCATTGCTATGTAAATTATGTGAGGTTCTAGTGTGGAAACTGGGTATATACCACGGGAGTCAGCTCTGAACTTCTCAGGACGTGAATATTAGTCTTTAATTAAATCGGGAAGGTTTTTCCCATATTGGTCACATTCCTTCTTGTTGAAGTCTACTAGGAAATTTGAATTGTAAATGAAATTGTATATCGAAGACAATTTGTACATCACCTGTAGATGTTCTCGCCTGAAAGACCCAACTGCGACCTTTTGCGAATTGAAAATAGTCCTGGTTAGGATATCTACGTGGTCCATCACCCAATTGATCATATCATTGTAGGGCAAGATCTTAGGCCTTGTCACTATCTTCTGTAGCTCTGACTGAGCAACAATTTTGCATTTGGTAGATAGGTCCTCCTTCTCATTGTCGCTTGAATCATTCGGGCAATTTACCAATTCATATTGTAAAATGTTGAATACTTGCATCCAAGATTTGACAGTGTTTATGCTTCTGGGCGAGGTGTTGGAGAGAACGACTGCATTCTGGATTGAACTTTCACTAGTCACTTTAGGTGCTTTCCATGGATCCATGGTATCAAGCCTTTGAACTTTGTTATCTTGCATAGAAAATGCATAAAATCCTTTAGCTGGAAAAACTTACTTCTCAGTAAAAAACATAATGAAATTCAAATTCACATCCCTTTTCCTTTAATCGCATCAATTAACCAATACCTTTACTGACGGAGTATTTAATTTTTTTAATGAATCATATTCAAGTGGTGGCTCAAAATCTTATTTGGAATGATTGTCATAAGGACATTATCAATGGCATTTATTTTTGGTGGTTCATGCTCAGGAAAAACACATACGAAATTTTAATATATCTAAGTCATCATTAAGCGATGGATTAATTAAAAGATAATATTTGTTAAAGCATCGATTAATCATATTTATCATTAAGTAAATTTTGGCATTTTGGCTCTCGGGAGATCTTATAACAGCCTAATCTATGACTTGTGAAATGCGAAATCGCGATGTGATTAATTAAGTTAATTGTGTTTAACCCTTTTAATTAATCATGATTAACCTCAAATATTTCGGGGTTTCAGGTCTCGGGATATTGATAGTCGCTATATGTTAGGATCCCCAAAACGCAAAATCACGATAAGAGTTATTAATCGTTAATTGTTCTTAACCCTAAAATAACCCAGTATAACTTAAGATAGTTTCGTGACTTTGTATATCAAGACTTTGGAGTTCTTACATGTTGGACTATTAGTATCGCGAAACCTCGAAACCTGACATTTCGAAGGTAGCCTTTAGTGGTTTGACCTTTTAACGAGTGGGAGGCTCCATAATTTTTATGGATTTCAGATCATTGGATTCAACAAAAGACTTCATCAACAATGATATTCAAGTGCACATTTGTCCTTATTTAAACAAGAATGAAACTTATCTAAGTCTAAAGTTTAGAAAAATATATATGCTCCAACATAGGCTCCATCTAGGCATCGCATCTCCCTGTGAGTAGCGAAGAACAGTAGACTATGTGCCTTTATTGGGTAAATGGAGTCATTATTGCATTTTGTGGAACTTTTTTAGAAAAGGATTTCATTGAGAAAAGGGTTTCAACCGTAACTTAGAAAACCTTCAAAACACATCAAATCATGACTCTTGGTTAGGCTATTTGAAATTTCTCTTTCCTAAAACTGTATTTAGATTTTCTCAAGATATTCAAAACAACCTTAACCTATCTATCGGACTTTGTTTGATCTTATTCGTTTCAAGGAAAAGTGATTTTAATTATTTAATTAGGGAGTCCTTAGTTGGCTTAGAATGTGTATCTTGTCGAGAGGAAGGATAACTACCAGAGTGCATTATAATGAATGTATAACAACCTTGCAGATATCATAGACATTGCTTCACTGCCAGCGAGCCTCTTCAGTACCCCGGTGAAGTTATCTAATTCCAAAATTGAATTTCCTTTCACCACTTCATTTTGTAATCTTGCATTTAAATGCTTGAGATGAGGGAAATCATTTAATGAATTTCCTTTCATCATCTCTTTTTTGAACTATATGGGGGTAATCATTTAGANAAATTGTATGTCATATACCAGGATGATATCTGCTTATAATTTAGCAACAGAGGTCTATTAACTCACTTTGATTACTCTGGGTTAATTTCCTTCCGACCTTCAAGACACCTTCGCCTACAAGGAATTTTTTCACGAGGTATTTTTACTTTTCAGGGGATTGCCTGAAATGAGATCAATCAGTTTGAATCTGTTAGAAAGGCTAAAGTAGTTAGGATTAACCTAGACATACTTTCTTCCAGTTAAATTGAGAGGTGTCTATAAATATTCACCTAACATTACTTGAGACATGTTTCTGAGTTTTTAGAGTTAAGGAAAAATCTTCTCTCTGTGGAGACCAAGGGAGAAGATGAGAAAAAAAGGGAACAAAAGCTTTAAGATGGGTAGATTAGATCAATCAGAGTATTCAAAAATTCTATTGCGAACAGGATCAATCTCACATAAGCTTTTCAACGATTCTTGTATTTCTTTAAACTCTTTTATTTCTATTTAATTTTTATTTAATTTTCATTTAATAAAATTTTTTATTTAATTTTATTTATTAAACATTAGAGAAAACTTTTAAGATTAGTCTATAATTCTCATATTCCTCTTATTGTTGATTAGGTGACAATATTTCTGTGAATGAGACTTCTTTTAGATTTAGATAAATTCCCCTGAAAAATTCAACTTGGTTCAGTAGGTTTTACAAGCTTATACCTTAAAATATATTCATATTTTCAACTAAGCCGACTATTTATTTATCACTTGTTTTGGGAGCATATCGCTATTCTGAAATGTTTTTTTGATATTTCGACTATCAGTCAGTATCTTGCGACAAAAATAAACATGAGAGCTATTAGATACTTCTCAAAATAAATAATAACTATTACATGTTTTTTGATTTTATTGTTTTCCTTTTTGAAAACAACAAACATGTCTGTATTTATAGTGAAAGTAACAACTTACCAAAGAAATGAAAAACCGTGAATCAAAGTAAATAAATCAAACTGGTATGTACATTGAGAGTTTGGAAACCGTTTATTGCATAAAATTCTTCAGGTAACGCTCGTTGATAGGGGCGTTAAGGATTTTTCCATCTAGATTTTCCAATAAAAATGAATTCTTCCCTTTAGAAGCTATGATATTGAAGGGTCCACACTAGATATGGTTGAATTTTATGTGTTTTCTTGAGTCTTCCTTCCTAGAATCCCACTTTAAAACTGGGTCATCGGGAAGGAATTCCCTATCTTTATATTTTTTGTCAAACATGGATTTCATGTGATCTTGATATTTCTGGAGCTTCTCATCTACTTCAGCCCTATTTTGATGGACTTCAATCAATTTATTTGTTCTCCTAGTGACGTGATTTGGCTCTTCCTTCGCATATTTCCATATTTTCATTACGGGCAGAGAAATATTGATGGGGAGAACAACATCGGTATCGTATACCATTTGAAAAGGGGACATTCTGATTGATATCTTAATGCCTATACGATTAGCCCACAAAGCATATTTCAAATGTACATGCCAGGATTTCTTATTTTCAGTCAACACTTTTTTAATTATGGTGATTAGACTCTTGTAAGAGGATTCGGCTAACCCATTGCCCTGAGGATAATAGGTTGTGGAATGCCCTAGTACAAGGTTATACTTTTGACAGAATCTTACCAAATCCATGGACTTGAAAGCTTGGGAATTATCAGTAACTATCTTCTGAGGATAGCCAAACCTCTACAAAATGTTTTCTTCCAAGAAACCGATCACTGCAGTATCTATTGTGTTTTGCGTCAGAATGGCCTCTACCAATTTGGTGAAATAGTCAATATTGGTCAAAATCTAGTTATGTTGTGCCCTTGAATGTGGATGTATTTCACCAATGAAATCTATACCCCATTGTTGAAAATAAGATTTTGTTTTAACTGGTTTTATCACACTAAATTTCCTTGGGTCTTTTCAGTTTGTTTGCAGTCCTTTTTTAAGCCTTAGATTTTAATTTTTCTTTTAAGGTCTCATCCCTTTAAAATTTATGATTGGTAGGATCCCTTGGATGATTAAATATTTTGACTCTTAGCTCTAAGTTGATCCTCAAATCAATTTTTGATCCTTGAACCATTTCTAGATCATGTTTTATTTGGGTCCCCTTCATGACTTGTCCCTAGGTCGATCCCTCCCATTACTAAACTGATGTGACACACCTTCCTCCTCACTCGTGACCTCATAGGCATACCTCAACGTCCTTGCTTACCTATATAATCATGTTTTGTAGTGGATGTGTTGCCTACTCATCAGGTAGTTCTGTAGCACCTATCACGTTCATCAAACTTCCACTTTGAGCCATGATTTCCACGACTAATGTCATGTCCCTTGTTTTCAATGCCAAAATTCAGTTAAAGATGCCTTCAAATATCTTTCATTTATGAGCCTTTGTAATGGTTTTTAATTTTGAAAAGCTCAACAATGTTGTGTTGCGCAAATTCGTAAGTTTTGATCAGGCGACCGCATGTCAACCAAATCCTATGCTGAGAAATATTCCAGGGCCGAGGTTTTCTCAAATTTCATCCTAAGATTGTATTGAAGATCTCAATAGGTGTCTATTGCACATGTATCCCATGTTACCTCTTGTGCGTATTAATTTTCACAGGAAGTTTGTGCTCGGGTTTTTGTTTTGCTAAGCTTGCACAGTAGTAGGGAATCCATATTTGTATGGTAACTTTGTTTTTCTCCTCTTCGGACCTGTAATTTTTTTTTCCTATATCTATGGTTTGATCACTGTTGTTTGCTTTAACCATTAAAGTTGCAAGCCTGTAAATAGCCTATCCTTTGTGTATGCGTTGCGCTGCTCAGAACTTTATTGTTTTCCTTTCTTCCTTTCACCTTGGAGTTTGGAATTTCCAGTCAATTGCAGAGGGGAAAATTTAGACTACCTCCTCACTGTTTACACTCCATAATACCTGTACAAGCCTAAGGGTTTAATTCCTAAAATCGAGCTTGAACTACTAGCATCACTCTGTCCAAAAGGCACAACCTTATATCTAAAGCCTGATTCAAAGCCTTCCTGGTCACTACCATCCCTTAATCTTCTTAAAAGCCCTCATTTTGAGCCATGGAGACTCCTCAATCGAGGAAGACACACAAAGGTGGCAAGGTGGTCAAAACAGAATCGGTGGACATGAATCTTTTTCATACAAAACCCATAGCAAGAGGGGCCTTTCAAAGAGTAGGGTGCCTCTCTTTCTATCAGAACATGTAGAGAGGCCATCCAGAGGTAGCAAGACAATTTTCACTACAGTTTGATGGAAAGAAAACCAAGGTTGGTGATTTGGGGTTTGAGGTCACTGAAGCCTCTATCTTAGCTGCAACAGGGATCCCCATTACAGGTGAAAAGTGGTTCAAATCCATGTCTTTGAGTTCATCCTATGAAAAAGATCTTTTTAAACCTGAATATCAATCCAATGACTTGTCCAAAAGTATGCCAAGGAGTCAATTGATTGAACAATTTGACAGATTATTGAAGATCGTAGAAAGATATTTTACTTGTAAAGGGAGATTCAACACCTTGTACTAGTACCATATAAGGTTTTTGCTACATTTTACTGGTAAGGTTGAGATGAATGTTCCTTATTACTTGTTGAGGAGTATAGGTAAGACTTCATACATGATACAGGAAAAATCTAAAGATGTGTATTCTAGCCTTTTCCACTCTGGATTAATCAGAATGCTAGTCTTTGAAGAATTGGGTAAGAAAGAGATTTCATGGGAGAATTTTTTTTTTACCTCTCATTTCAAGTTGGATCTAGAACCAACTCCTCAATCACATAGGGAAAGTCCTTTGTCACCCAACAGTGCAACTAAAGCAGGGACCAACAAGAAGAGGAAGGGCAGAACCCATTTTCAAGTTCCATAGATTAGCAAGCAGGTCATAGAGGTTGAGGAGGAAGTTTGTCCTTCTCCACACAGAGATTTTTCACCACCTCCTCCACCAGGGTTAGAAGAGGTTCCTTCTTCTACAAAATATATATCCAAGAGAGGGAAGAAGATTCTCTTTTCCTCTTCTCCTCCAACAGTTGAAATCAAAGGTAAAAGACCTTTCACAAGGTCATCAATTCCTAAGGAGGTTTTCAAAGAGCAGTCCTTACGTAAGCCCCCTATTCAAAAGAAGAAGGGAAAAGGCATTGAAAATCATGTGGAAGAAAAACAAGAAGCCCCTGTAAAGAAAGGTAAAGGTACTAAAATACCTTTAGAGAGAAAAGACGAAACCCCTATGAAACACTTTGAGGAGCCTGTGATAAGAAATGAAGAAACCATTGTGCAGAGGAAGAAAGGTAAAAACAAAGCCACCTAGAAACCTGATGAGGTGGATAAGACATTTCCCATACAGATAGAAGAAGAGACTGAGAAAAAACCTCTTGAGACTGTGCATAACACTGCTCCTCTTGGCAGTTAGACTTTCAAGAGACTTATCAGGCATCTTAAAGATGCAAGAAAGGAAGTGGCTAAATTGAAAGAGGAATCCATGTATGATAGAGCCAAGATGACAGAGCTTATGGATGGCTATAGTCACACCCTTGACTTGGCAAGGTTTTCAACAAGAAGGTCCCAACCCCTTCATAGATAGCTTAAGAATCTCTACAGGCAGAACAAAGGCTTCCAATCTCAGAAAAGGAAGCTAAAGGCAGAGCTGAAGCATTTTCAAGATTAGGTAGCCCAAAGAAATCTACAGGTGTTGGTTGCATCTGTCATTGAAGATGAAAATCCAATAGTTAAAGAGAGCACAACTACACCAAAGAAGCTTGACAATGCTAAGAAAAAGAAGTTTGTTATGTCAATTGAAGAACCTCTTTCTACCAGAAAGAGTATGAGGTTAAGTGTAAAAATGACAAAATAGTTGGTAAAGGGTAAGCCCCATTTTTTAGGATGCATCTTTTTGGAGGGTTAAACAATATGCAAATATTATCTCTGCCATATATACAGGATTCTAAGCGCTTAACTATTTGGGTTTTGGGTTTTTTCTAAGTGTTAGCTTTCCCATTGGTAGAAGGCACTACCTATTGTGTAGTCAAGGCTCTTGATTAAAACAATTTTGTCATCATGAAAAACCGCAAACTATTCTTCACATGTTCAAGGATCGGAGGCGCTGCATTTTTGTAATGCTACCCAAACTTGCACACAGACATAGCGTAAGTGGCGCTATCTAATATTTCATAGAGGGAAAATAATTGGCACACAGGCGCAACACAGAGGCGCTACCAAATATTTCACAGAGTGTAAAAGATTGCACACAGGCGCAACACAAGGATGCTACCTATAGGCGCTACCCAATATTGCATAGAGAGCAGAGTTTGTACACATATGCAACACAATGACACTACCTACAAGCGCTACCTTTTCTCCTTGTAGTGCACTACCCAGATTTGCTACCCAAGGAGACTGCCAATAAAGACCAGGGATCTAGGAGGACCAAGCTAACAACTTTTGGATAAATTGATGATGAATAAGGATGGAGAAGTAGCATATGGCATCATAAAGACAACCACATTCTTGGAAAGACATATGGAAAACAAGGAGTTGTGCAGCAAAAGGGAATCAAATTAGTTTGAAATTCAGTTGGATTAGTGACCAATATTTTCCTGTGTTATAGCATAGGTGGTTAGATAAGTTGTTAGATCAAATAAATGTTTAGAGTTTTTCAAGGGAAGGAGGCCAGCTTGTACTTCCAGTTTCTGCCTCCCTTTTGTTATAAATAGATAGATCATTTGATTTAGCAGGTTTGGATGGTTGAGAAAGGCTCCCTTATACTGTAATATTTCGATGAAGTAATTGTGATCTAGTGATATACTGGACTTAAGACTTTTTGACTAAGAGAAATAAACTTCTCTTTCAGTCTATTTTCTTCTGATGCTAAATTTTCATGATTTGAATGATTCACATGAATGATTATGGTGTTGTTATGATGGATGTTTGATCATTATGTTATCATGATGCTTATTTAGCTTCCTTAGTTTCTCATTTCAAGAAGATCTTGTGTTAAGAAACTCTCCTCCTTAGGCTTTTGTGGACCTAATGTTTAAAACAGCCCCTTCACTTCTCTCATTCAAGTCTTCCTTCTACTCATACTTACTCCCAAACTACTGATTGAAGTTAGCCAAGACCTTAATTGTTGGTGCATGCTAGGCTTGGTATCTAAGTTAGAACATTATCACTTGAGTACTTTTCCATTTGACCCTTTAAACACCCTTACATTCACTTACAACTTCATGGGTACTGGGCTTGCCTTCCATGCAATCTGAAGGTGACTCATAGTGCTAAAAACTGGGACCAAAGGTAGTGTGGGAAACTTTTCTTGCCTGAAAATAGTTGACAGGGGTTACAGGCTCTGAATTTAGCATTCAAATCGGTAAATAGTTTCGTCCAATAATATCCATCTCTCATGATTTTATATGTTGTTTCTCTCCATGCATGATGCCCTCCACACACTCCTTCATGGAATTTGTTTATTACCCTCTCCGTTTCGGATTCTACTAGAAAACTTAGTAAGAAACCCATAGGATCCTTCCAATATAGTTGATTGTCCATGATACAATATTTCACTATGTGCAACTTCAACATTCTAGTTTTGGAAGGAGTCATACTACTCGGTCACTACAGAGTGAGAAGTTAGGAAACTATGTCTTTATACCAAGCCGAAGAAGAGAATTTCTCCTGGATTTGAGTCGTAGGTATCTGGTCATCGAACTCTTTGATATCTAGAAGCTCTTTGTAGGATTGTAAATGATTTATTCCAAGTGCCCGGAAATTTGATTCGGCTAGTAATTTATCCAAACCCTGACCTTTGACCAGTTTGGTTGGTTTTACTTCTAGGTCAAATTATTGAATCTTGGCTAACCATCTGCCTCTTTTTTTCTCACTATCTGGCTGAACTAATATGTCCTTGACAACGTTGGTTGGTACATAGGCGATTACCTTAGAATGGATCACTTAACCTCTGAAATCTTTGAGAGCTTTCACCATTGCATATGCTTTCTTTTCTAATATATCATATCTTATTTCATCATCTCTAAGACTTTTACTAAAGAATGCTATTGGCCACTCAAAACCTTCATCGTTCTTTTGTAAAAGCACGACCATGATAGTGTGTTCGGAGGCAAATGAGAAAATCAAGGATTCCTTCGTATAATCTGGGTTGGCCAGCACTAGTGCTTCACCTATAAATTTCTTGATATGTTCGAATGACGCTTTGGCTTCGATTGTTGATTTAACTTCGCTATCCTTCTTGAGAATATATGTAATCAATTTTACAATTTCAACGAAGTTTGGAATAAATTTTCTTAAAAAATTATTTTTTCTTAAAAGTGATTGAATCTCTTTTCTATTCCTAGGAATATTTATTGTATCTATAGTTTCAACCATTTTAGGGTCGATTTTAATTCCATATCTAGATACTATGTGGCCCAAGAGTTTACCTTCCTGGATAGAAAAATGAGATTTCTTGGGATTCAGAGACAAACCGAATTTTCAACATTTCTCAAACATTTGTTTGAGGTGCACCAGGTGCTTTGCATCAGATTTAGAATATACTATTAGATAATCATGATATATGACTACAAACTTATCTCTTTCGCCGACAAACACAATCTCCATAGCTCATTGGAATGTGGATCATGTGTTCATTAGTCTGAATGGCATTTCTTCATACATGAAGGTACCCCATGTGGTGGTGAACGTGGTTTTTTCCTTATTATCCTTGTGGACTACAATTTGATTATAGCCTGAGAAGTCATCAATAATGGACATTCTATTTTTCCTGACCACTTTTTCCAACACGTGGTCCATTTTAGGTAATGGATAATTATCTTTGAGGGATGATTTGTTTAAATTTCTGAAATCTACACACAATCTGATTTCACTGTTTTTCTTTCTTACTAGGACCAGATTGTTGGGTATATGTTATATTCTTTGCATGTGTGTGTGTGGGCAGTTTTTTTTATTTTTAGAGGATTTTGCTATTTTTAGCAGTTTTCTAAATTAATCCTAGATTAATGGATTAGGATTTTGGTATATACGGAATACCTAAAAGCATTGTATATATTGTATGGTGAATGGTGAAATTTGATATAATGAATATAAGAAAGGTTTTCCCTGGTTGAGGGTTTCCGGTATAAATCTTTGTGTACTATGTGAATGAGCCATTGATTAATTTTTGTTTTTCTTAAGAATCTATATGCATTGCTTAAGAGGGACGCCATTGTTCTTGAGGGTTTGGCTTGGTCTTGATAGATAAATTTTATCTTGGGTCTATG
>JASDQU010262526.1:15644-27192 GCA_032191745.1 Picea mariana
TTTTTTTTTTCAGTGGACCCTAACCCTTCTCAGTTTCCCTATTTTTCCACCTATTCCATTATATTTCCCTTCTCTCCCTGATTGTTGTGGTACCTATCACTTATAAGTCCTTTTTTGTGGTCCCACCCACCCATTTTTCCTTACCCGTACTTCCCCTCTCCAAATGGCCACCACTCGCAACCAAGACCTACAAGCTTCCATCAATCAAGTCACATTTGAGATTGGCTCTACCAATTTCGGCCTTGCCCAATTCGAGACCCAAGTCGAGCACAAATTTGACACCATGGAAGCCAACTTCATGAACCAATTTAACACCCTCCAGTATGTTTTCAACCAGTTGTTGAACTGCCCTTCGGGTCCTTCCTCCTCGAACCAACCCAATGTTGTTGATTCTTCTCATTCTCTGCATTTTCAATCCAACTCCTTTCAGCGTGATTGTCATCTTCCCGCGTCGAGGTAAATAAATTTGATGGCTCTGATCCTACAGGTTGGGTCACTCAAATGGAGCATTGTTTTTCTTTGCATGGTATTACTGATGAGTTGGCCAAAATTTGCTATGTTGTCCTCTATCTAGATCCTGAACAATGGAAATGGCGTAAAAATTCACGTCAGGGGTATATTGTCTAGACCCAGTGTGTTACAGAGCTCTATGACCACTTTTACACTGATACTGACTATCTTAGTTGTTTGACCAAGTTGAAACAGTCAGGAACAGTGGAAGACTTTATAACTTCTTTTGAGCATTTGGCCTGTTGAACCGAGGGTATGTCAGATGCTTTCTTCCATGAATGTTTTATCAGTGGCCTAAAGGATGAAATGTGATCCCAGGTTCTCATGGCCCTCCCTCGGACTTGGTTGGAAGCTACTAAACATGCTAAAGATGCCCAACAAGTTTTTTTTTCTCAGAAGAAAAAACCCTCTTTTTTTCCTCGCCCTCGACCCACTAATCCTAACCCCCCTGTCACTCCCCTCAAGGTCCAAAAATTAACTAGGGATGAAATGGTTGAATGCCAATTGAAGGGTCTTTTCTATAATTGTGATGAAAAATATTTTTCAGGGCACAAGTGTAAGGAACAAAAAAAAATTATGGCCATTTCCGAAGATGTTCCTGACGAAGATGTGTCAGTTCCACTTGTTGAAGAGCCCTCCCTTCCCGATGCTACCCAGGATCCCGCTGACCCACCTGAAGTTGAACCACTCATTTCCTTGCATGCCCTCACTGGCTTCTCTGCTCCACAAACCCTCAAGTTCATTGGCTATATTAAGAATAATAAGGTCACCATCCTTGTTGACAGTGGTAGCACCCACAATTTTATTCATCGTCGCATTTCCCAGGAAACCAATTGTTATATTCGTGCTGTCAATAATTTTCAAATCATGATAGCCAATGGTGGGTCCATGAAATGTGGTGGGCGTTGTGAAAATGTGTGTCTTCGAATTGGACATTACCACCTGAAATCTCATATGTTTTCCATTGAAATGGGTGGTTGTGACATTGTGTTAGGTGTTGAATGGTTATGCAATTTGGGCCCCATTCTTATGGATTTTAAGGAATTAACCATGCAATTCCAATGGGAGGGACAAAGTATCACTTCCAAGGTCTCACAGTTGGTTCTCCTAAGATCATCAGTTCCCATCGCATGGAAAATCTCCTCAAGAAATGCCACTYTGGTTTTATTGCTCAACTCCATTCTATTCACGTAGTTGAGACACCCTTTGTGCATCCTGACCTCCAAGTTATTATCTCTAAACACCAAGTTGTTTTTTCCTCTCCTCRGGGACTTCCTCCTTCTCATGGTGTTCATGATCATTCCATACCCCTTTTTCCTGGCAGTCTTCCTCCCAATGTTCGCCCTTATCGTCATCCCTTTTCCCAAAAGAATGAAATTGAGAAAATAGTGTAGGAATTTCTACAAGCGGGTGTTATCCTCCCTAGTACCAACCCTTATTCTTCTCTTGTGTTCATGGTACTTAATAAAGAAGTTACTTGGCACATGCATCCTTACTTTCGTGCCCTCAATAAAATCACTATCAAGGACAAGTTTCACATTCCTGTCATTGATGATCTCTTGTATGAGTTGAGTGGTGCTCAGTATTTCACTAAACTTGATTTGCATTCTGGATACCACCAGATATGTAAGCAAGACGTTGACATCCCCAAGACTGCCTTTCGAACTCATGARGTTCACTATGAGTTCTTGTTCATGCCCTTTGGCCTTTGTAATGCSCCCCTCCACCTTCCAAAGACTCATGAATCATGTCTTCTGTCCTTTTCTCTTAGTTTTCTTTGATGATATTTGCATCTATAGTAAAACTTGGCAATCCCATCTTGCCCATCTAGATCAAGTTTTTCATCTACTCTCTCAGCATCAAATTTTCCTCAAACACTCTAAATGTGCCTTTGGCACCTCAGAAGTTGAGTACTTGGGTCATATTTTTGACAAGGCTAGTGTCCAGGTGGATCCTAAGAAGATTGAAGCAATGTAAGATTGGCCTCACCCCAAGACTATCAAAATCTTGCATGGTTTTCTGGGTTTAACATGTTATTATCGCAAGTTTGTTCAGAATGATGGAAAGATTGCAGCACCTCTCATTGCTCTACTTAAAAAGAATTCTTTCACTTGGACTCTCACAGTTGATCTGGACTTTCAAGCATTGAAGGCGACTATGTGCACTACTCTGGTCTTGGCCCTTCCTAATTTCACAAATACCTTTTTCCTGGAATGTGATGCCTCTGAGAGAGGAATGGAGCAGACCTTATGCAAGAGGGAAGACCTTTGGCCTTTACCATCAAACAATTTTTCAGAACACCATTTGGGCCAATCAATCTATGAAAAGTAAATGTTGGCTATTCTGCATGCAATGGATCTCTGACACCCTTATCTCTTGCAACAACGCTTCCAAATTAAGACAAATCATCAAAGCCTCAATTATTTTCTGGAGCAATGACCTTCCTCTCCATAGCAAGGAAAATGGGTAACTAAGCTCTTTGGATATGATTATGAGATCATTTACAAGAAAGGTAAAGAAAATGTGGTTGTTGATGCTCTTTCTCAAAAATATGAAGATGAAGGATCCTTGTTCTCCCTATCCTTCATTGTACCATATTGGCTCCAACATGTTGGCTAGGAATGGCTACAAGATCCTAAAATTTTGCATCTAATCCAACAATTGCAAAACAATTCTCCAGTTTTCCCAGGGTACTCTTGGCACAATGATGAGCTTCGCTACAAAGGTCGTTTGTATTTAAGTAAATGGTCACAACTTAAATCCACGGTGATTTCTGAGCTTCATGCTACTCCCACAGTTGGGCACTCGGGTTTTACCAAAACCTATGACAGGATCAACCCATAGTTTTTCTGGGATGGTATGAAAAATGATGTTCACACTTTTGTGGGAAAATGTGATGTTTGTCAACATAACAAGGGAGAAACAATCAAATCCCCTGGCACACTCCAACCGATTCTGATTCAACCCTTTATTTGTAGGGACATCTCTATGGATTTCATTGTGGGATTACCTAAATCAAGCAATAAGTCAGTCATCATGGTGGTAGATGATCGTCTTTCCAAGTATGCTCATTTATGTTCTCTTGATCTGGATTTTATGAGCAAAACTAAAATGAATATAGATTATTATTATTATTAACACAGAGACACAAGAATAGCATAGATACAATAACATAGATACAGTAAAATCGGTTTCTATTCAATAAGAAAACATGTTGAAACTGTAAAATGCACCGAAAAACAAGCTTGCTAGAATGGTGGTGGCTTATCTCTGAGAAGAGATGTGACAGTTGCGCTCATTCGCAAGAATATGGTTACAATGAGGCTCTCCAAGAATTTTTGACAATAAACAAGAATGCCAAAACCTAACCCTAGGATATGAAGCGCCAAAAGTCACGTGGGCCTCGTTGGGGTAAGCTAGTATATCAACTTTTCGGGGTCGTAACTTTTGCATATCATCTTTGTTTTAGGTGCACGATAGCCCATTGGAAAGGTATATCCGAGGACTACACATGTTGCCATAATTATTTGACTTTGTCTTTAGTCTGACGGTGGAGAGCCCTAAAAACATTGTTTAGGGCCTCAAAACGGCCCCGAAATTTAGGGACCCAAAAACTAGGAAAAACTCCCAAAATGGAAAAATGCCAAAATGAGCCAGTTGGAATAGGTGGGAGGCCACCGACATCCATATGGATCAATCCTCCCCCCTTAGGAAGAAATGGTATCCATTGCGTTGAGGGCCCCCATCAGATGAGGAAATTTCTGTTGAATTTGGCCCTAGGTGAGCCACTTGCCTTGGTGCGGGAGCTGCCTACTTTGACAACTCGATAAAGATGGATCCTTTGTTGGCGAGTACCCTTGACCAGTTTTTCCACAATATGATCACTGGATGCATGTTGCATGCAGTCAGGGTTGAGCTCTGTTGGTCTCAATTGTTCGGCTATCTCTGAGGTGTCCAATAATGGTGGGAAGTATGGTAGAAGGAGATCCACATTGAACATTGGGTGTAGGCCAAGGAAAGGAGGAATGTTGAGCTTAAAATAATTGTCACCCATAGCCTTGGTGATGGTGTAAGGTCCATAACAGAGTGGGAGAAGCTTCCAATGGGGCCCTGTAAGGCGTTATTTATGCAAGTGTAACCACACTTTGTCTCCAACCTAAAACTTATGTGGCACCCGGTGTTGATCATGGCGCTTCTTGTACTTGGCATTGGACTTCTGTAAAATATCCTGAACCTATTGGTGGATGTGTTGGATCCGCTCAATGAATCGAGAGGATTTTTCAACTTCAGTTGGAGCAGGTGATGAATCGTTTGGGTTGGCTGCAAGAGGTAGTGCAACATCCATGGGACCCAATGGCTGAAATCCCAACCCGACCTGAAAGGGGTTGTGGCCAGTGGAGTTATGTAGGGATTTTTTGTAGCTATGATGAACATAGGGAAGACTTCGATCCCATGTGTGGGGGTGCTTGGAATTGTAAATGCGCAGGATATGCACGATCATTTGATTAACGACCTCAGTTTGGTCATCTATCTAGGGGTGGAAGGCAGTGGATTTGGTGAGCTTGGTGTCCAACAGTGAACAGAGGTTCGACCAGAATGTGTTGAGGAACCGACTGTTCCGATTTGAGACAATGGTTTGTGGGATTCTAAAATGTACCCAGACTCGTTCAAAGAAGATCTTGTAAGTGGCCTCTATTGTGATGCTCTTCTTGCAGGCAGCCATGATCACCATCTTGGAAAAGAGATCAACAACCACAAAGACAAATTCATTTCCCCTCTTGGTGGTTGGAAGGCCTAACATGTAGTCCATTGAGATGGATTCACATGTCCTGTCAAGGGTAGGAACAGGGTGTACATGCCATGTTTCTTAGTGGTCAGTTTGGTAATAGTGCAAGCAGTGCAGGACTTGATATACTTGTTCACATCATGTCAAAGTTCCGCCCAGTAGAAATGTTTCTGTAGCACTACCACTATCTTTTTGAAGCCAAATTTTCCTACCACCCAACTATAGTGGGCTTCCAAAATCAACTTCGCTCGCTCGCTTGATGGAACACAGAGATGGACCAGACGACACAATAGCTCGTCTTGAATATGGAAATTAGCAACAACTGAGTTGGCGCCCAACATTTGGTATGTGGTGGCAAAGTCAGGGTCTGTCTCGTAGAGGTTGGGCCATCAGGAGGTCTCGTGGCCGCAAGATTCTAGCACTGTGGTGAGTGTCGTGACTGAAGCTCGGCTGAGGCAATCAGTGACTTGGTTGGTACTGTTTGTTTTATACTTGATGTTGAGGTGGAACTGCTGCAAGTATCTGGACCACTTCGAATGGCGGTCATTCTGCAATTTGATTTGTGTCTGCATGAACTGCAGTGGCTTATGATCCATGTGGATGACTGTCTCCTTCCCGAGAATGTAATGTCGCCACTGGCAGCAGGCTTGCACAATGGAGTACATTTCTTTGTCGTAAGTAGGGTACTTACGAACAACATCTGATAGTGTCTCACTATGATAGGCCATGGGGTGGCCGTGCTGAATGAGAATTGTGCCCACAACATAGTCTAAAGCATTTGTCTCAATCTCAAAGGGTTGTTGCATGTATGGTAATGAAAGTATTAGGGCTGAGAAAAATCGTTGTTTTAAATCATTGAATGCTTGATGTTGGGACAGGCCCCACACAAATATTTCCTTACCACCACCCCTGGTTACTTGGATGATGACCCATGCAATATGGGATAATCCCAACATGAACCTGCGATAGAAATTAGCAAGGCCTAAGAAGCTCTGAATCTTAGTGAGTGTGGTTCGAGATGGCCAGTATTTGGCTCCCTTGAGATGATCAAGGATATCATTGATTTTGGGAATTAGGTATCGGTTCCTGACTGTGATTTTATTTTGGGTTCGATAATCAATGCAAAGTCGCCAGGTCCCGTCTTTCTTCTTCACCATCTCGATTGGGCTCCCACAAGGCGATGAGTTGGGACGAATGTGCCCCTTGTGGAGCAGTTCTTGGATCTATCACTTGATTTCTTCATTCTCTAACAGAGAGCAACAGTAGATTGGCCCATTGGGAAGCAATGTGTTGGGGGTCATATCGATGGGATGCTTGACCTGATAGTGTAGAGGTACCCCAGTAGGTGAGGAGAATATGTGTTTGTATTATTCCACAACATTGTCCACTTTACTCTACTGTGTGGAGAGGTCAGTCGTGGAGGCCCTAGATGTGGCTACAATCTTTCACTCACTATGAGAGTGAATCACGAAGAAGAAAAACTTCCCGGTCTAAGAGATGACCTTCCTACATTGCTTGGCAGAGATCAAGGAAATACCACTAGGTGGGACTGCCTCGAGTATCCTGTATAATTTCATGTTCAAAGTAATAATAACATTGTGAGGCCTAGACTCATATACAACATGACGTTTCCATAAATAGGTTTGTCCCAAAATAACATTACAAACTTCTAGAGGAGTGACATCACATAATACCTCATCTTTGAAGGGCTTGATGTCGTACGAAAGGTGGCACTGTTGGCTGACGCGGAGATCGCTTCCTTGGCGGAGCCATCCAATGGTGTAGGGTTGCGAGTGTGACATTGTCGGTAGGTCTAACCGCTTGATGACCTCTTCTGAGATGAGGTTCTTCTAGCTATTTCTATCGATGATAAAGTGTAATGGGTTTCCTTTTGCCCACATCTGTGAATGAAAGAGGCACTCACCTTCTTATGGCTCGTCTGGCTCACCGGGTTGGACCTTGGTGGTAGCAATGGTGGCACTGGGTTCCATGTTGATGATCTGTCTCCCCCTTTATGGTTATGACTCAGATTCGGAACCCACATCTGATTCAGAGGGTTTCACCTCAGCCACCAGTGATTGCTTGGAGCGGAAATCAACAGTGTTATGCCAGGGGTTCTTATGGAAGTTGCACCATTTCCCAGTATCTTTCTTTGTTTTTCCAGTGTTCTTTGCTTACGACCTAGACTGGTTATCCTGAGGCTATCCATATTTTCTCTATCCTTTGTTCTGCGGGTTGGGGATTCCCTTTACTTGCTTTTGATGTGAGGGGTTCCTAGTCCCAAATTGTTGCATCTTTTGTTTAAGATTTTGCTCGATTTTGAAGGCATATTGGTAGGTCGCACCCAAGGATGAGATGTCCAAAAACTCCATTTTGGCCTAAATGTATTTATGCAAACCACCGCGATACTTGAGCACCAAATGTCACTCAAAATATTTGATACCCATCTTGGTGCGCAAAGCATGGAAGATATTTGTGAACTCTGGCACTGCTTGGTCTCTTTCCTGCCGCAGTGTGGTCCATTTTGTGTATAGGTCATCATAACTTCCGACATGGTAGTATTGTTCCTTGATAGCATCCCTGAAGGACTCCTAGGTGACCGCAATTGTAAATAATTAGGGTTCCTCTGCTTCCTTCTACTCACGGAAAGTCTCCCACCAATCTTTGACATGGGGAACGACTTTGAGGAGCGCAAATGTAATCTTTTCTCTGTTCGAAAAGTTATGGACAAAAAAATACCCTTCTAGCAGATTCAACCATTTATCTACAGCATCTGTGTCTATTTGACTTTCAAATATGGGAATATAAAAGTTGATTTGTACCTTGAAGGGGGTGGCGCCTTCATTCAAGGAAGATGTGTCGCGTGTTGGTAGCCACCGAAGGATTTGCGCAAAACTATCCATCATTTTGTTCCTCTGTTGCGTGAGGGCTTCCTCGAGCAACATTTTGAAAGGATCTCTTGTCCCGCTGTCTTTATTTTCTCCCGCCATGAGAGGTCGCTTAAGCATGCGAGAGATTTTCTCGTCAAGAGAAGCAAGCTCGAGACCCAATTCTTTGTACCTTGACCTCGTCGGGGACATGCATTAAGAATGACAAGGAGCAAATTGCTCTGATACCACTAATCTGGATTTTACGAACAGAACGAAAATGAATACAGATTATTATTATTCTTAACATAGAGACACAAGAATAATAGAGATACAATAACAAAGATACAATAAAAATGGTTTCTATTCAATAAGAAAATGTGTTGAAACTGTAAAATGCAGTGGAAAACAAGCTTGTTAGAATGGTGGTGGCTTATCTCTGAGAAGAGATGTGACGGTTGCGCTCATTCGCAAGAAGATGGTTACAATGAGGCTCTCCAAGCCTTTTTTACAATAAACATGAATTCCAAAACCCTAGACATCCAAAAACCTAACCCTAGGAGATGAAGTGTCAAAATTCATGTGGGCCCCATTGGGGTAAACTAGTACATCAACTTTCGCGGATCGTAACTTTTGCATACGATCTCTATTTTAGGCGCACAATAGCCCGTTGGAAAGTTCTATCTAAGGACTACGAATTTTGACAACATACTTTGATTTCGTCTTCATTTTAACTATGGTGAGCCCTAAAAACGTTGTTTAGGACCTCAAAACAGCCCCGGAAGTCAGGGACCCGAAAACTAGGAAAAAACTACCCAACTAGAAAACTGCCAAATTGAGCTAGTTGGAATAGGTGGGAGGCCACCAACATCCATCTGGATGAGGTCTTCAACATCCATAATCACATAAAACTTAACTTTCTCAATAAAGGAAAATCCCATATGATTTTCCATGTTATTTTGAAAAATATTGAAAATCATGTTAAATTGTGTAAAAAGATCATCACTTGTTATCCCAAAACTAAGTGATGTAATTTCATATTTTCATTTTTATATAATGAGAATCAAAATTGTATGTATTAATAATAAAATTATTTGTTTTTCTAAATCTTGTTGTGTTATTATTATTTAATTTTAAAAAGTGTATATATTTTTCTTTCTCCATATTCAAATTAATAAAAATATTTTTTCTATTTTAATTTTGTTATGATACTTTTGCATATGACAACAATATCTTGGAGGAGGTGTCTGCATACAAGTATATTGGAATCGATATTCATCACAAGATCAATTGGAACTAGCATTGAGAAAAGGATAAATGGAGGGTGGAAAACTTATTACATGGGCTTGAAAATAATTGTAAATTAGCAGACCTTTGGCTATGGGATGAGAAAAAGATTCTCTTTGAGATTCTTATCACTCCTATTATCTTATATGGATGTGAAGTTTGGAGATGCAACATCTCTCAAGAATCCCGGAGAAAGATAGAGAAGATCCAAAAGAATTTTATAACTTATAATCTCAAAATTAAAGGCAATACACCCTATCTTATCCTCCTCATAGAAGTGAGCCTTTCCCCATTGAGAGCACAACTATGATTAGGTACTTATTGTACAACAACAAGACAAACAACATGGATTAGAAGAGGCTCCCCAAAATTGCTTCAGACTCTAGCCAAAATCACCAATAGCTCAAGCAAGAATGGCATAATGATGTCAAGTCTTGGCTAAATCATCGGGGAATAAAAGAAGAAGTTATTCTGCATAATATCGATGATACTACAAATATTGTACAATCTAAATTTAAGGAGAATCTATGGTGTGATAAAGGATTAGAAGATAAAAGAAAATTAAGATATTAAAAGGAGGTGGTTAACCCTAATCTTGAAGATCAAAAGTATCTCTTTGTTTCGGCTGGTGAAAAGAAGAGAACCAATATTGCTAAAATAAGAACTAACTCTCATGAGCTCCATAGTGAAACTGGACATTTAACAATCCCCAAAACACCATGACATGAAAGAATCTGTCACCTTTGTGACACCAAGAGGGTTGAAGATGAAAAGCATTTTCTCCTAGAGTACCTTGCGAATACCCACATTAGATCTCAATTTCAAAATATTTGTCACAATACCCACCTTCCTAACCTTCTAAGTTATCAAAACTTTAGTGATCTTGGAATGCTTCTCTTAATGCTTTTCAAGCATCGAAATAACATTTTAAAGAAATTCAAGTAATCTCTTACTTTTCTTAAAATCCGATAAACCAATTTTGATCTCAAGTTAATCATCGTCATCATCATTTAATTTAGAAAATTGCACATATTTTTTTCTCCATATTTAAATCTATAAATCTATAACATCTAATAAAACAAAACATAATTTTAACCATTAAACTTACTATTTATTATATTCAAAATAAATAATAAAAAATACTTTTAAATTTATTAAACTCAATAAATTTATTAAATTAAAAATATTAATGTAATAAAATATATAACTTCATACAAGTTGGACTTGACTTTATTCACTCATAAATTGTAATATTAAACATTAAACCTACTAATTATTATATTCAAAATAAATAATATTTAATAATACTTTTAAATTTATTAAACTCAATAGAATTTATTAAATTAAAAATATTAATGTAATAAAATATATAACTTTATATAAGTTGAACTTGAATTATTCACTCATAAACTGTAATATTAAATTGAATTAAAATAATATATAATTTTAACAAATTTTAATAAAGTTTTAAAGACATTCTAAATACAACACATGAAATTTCATAACAATACCATTATCAATTTTCCACGTGTTACATCCACTTTACCCTTTCCCACCTAATTAGTAAATCACCTTTTGAAATATTATAATATGTTATTATTATTATTTCTATAATTGATGAAATTATATTTGCACAAAAATTTCAGTGCCAAAATAATTATTAGACTGATTCTAAAGTCGTCTCCTTATTTCTACTTTCCAAGAAACTTTGATGGACCATGGTTGGATTATTATGTCTTTCCATCTATTCATTTTATTTTATTTTTTTTATCGTATCGAAATTGCAAACTCTTATTGTGAAGATTTAATATAATATAAATGTTTGGTACACACTATTTAATATATTTAATATACTTATATTGAGATTTTCAACTTTTAGTTTATTTAATTAATCATTCCCTAAGCATTGACTTTAGCTTTCACCTTTATCTAAGAAAGGAATATCCTTTGAATTATTATCTAATGGGTGGTAATCAACAACATATATATTCAAAGTTATTAGAAACATTAGACTAAGAAAGGGGAAGGGCATATTCTTTGAAATGTTCAAAGGTACTCATGTTAAGTTGAAATTTTTATACATAATGGAAAATCAAAA
>JASDQU010262527.1:15644-30047 GCA_032191745.1 Picea mariana
ATGCATTGTTAGATATTTGTGCTAGGGAAAACAAACTATAATCCCATTTAGTGTGTTAAGTAGTATTTTTCTTAACTAGAAGAGTTCACATCTCCTTCAATAATACCATTTTAATGATGGTATAAGTTCAGGAAAATCCATTTTTATACTTTATCAATCACCTAAAATAAAGAATAAGAGTTTTACTAATTAGATAACAATAAACCTTTTGGAGGGTCCCCTAAAGAAAGATCCCTCAAGACATAAGGTAGAGCTTCATTAAATAAAACAAAGAGGGTTGTAACAAGAGGACGACAATGTTGCCTAATCAACCTTTGAAGACAAACAAAATTAAGTAGCTTTCCAACAATTTCCAAATAAGTAGAAGCGTCTTTAAATAAAAACACTCATCATTCTTATAATTTTTTTTCTAAAATATTACTCTTATGTTTCTTGACATTAGTTCAATTGAAGCCCATTAAATCTTATAAAAACCTTATTCAAAGATTATCAAGGCCAAAGCAACATTGTAAGAAAAATCCTTAATCCAATATATTCCCTCCTATACAGAAACCAGAATTCCTAAAAAAAAATATCCCCCCAAAAAACCAATGTGGGAGGGAGAAATAGACAAGAGAAACACATTTCAAGTCCTCAAAGTTGAAACTTGAACCGAAATTTTATGAAATTTTATCACCCAGTTTATGAGTAAATTTAATGAGACCCTTCCTCAAGGTCCCACCAAACATGGTCTGAAAATGAAAAGGTTATTTGCAAGCGACTTTCTACAGGCTTGAATGGGTAGATATTTTCAGCTAACAAAGGTTGCAAAGTGATTAAATCTTTATAAATTTTTGTGATCGCATCTACTATTTTATATTTACAATTAAAGTATGATTCCTCAGCTTCAAGGATTTGATGAACTCTTTGGATTAGCCTTAAGCATATGCCACAAGTATATCGAACCTATTTCTCCTTCCTTGAACGAATTAAGATGAGCTCTTACCCTCCACCCACTTGCAATATAAATTTTATGTCCTTTAATAATCTTTTAGTTCCATAGAAGCTATCATCAAATTATCATCATCAGGATTATTTTGCAAAGATATTTGCCCCTTTTCCAATGTTTGAGAAATTCAATTATTTTCCTTTCTTATATCAACAGTGCTCATTTTCCAAAATGGTCTAAGGAAAGTCCCGGTGGCATTAAAAACTTCATACTATTGAGCATACCTTGATGAAAATGTTCATATTAGGTGTCACCATAAATTAATCCAAGTTTGGAATTAATTTATTTGTCTTTGCATAGTATTCTTTTAAAGAAATATGTTGCGTTTATAAATCTGTGATCAACTATTACCATCTTTGGCATCATCTTAAAATACCTAGTCATCCTTTTCAACAATTTCTGCTGAAAGTATTTTACATTAATTTCCTTTAAATCTTTTAGAGTAAAAAAAACATACCTAAGAGAACTTTCACTTAAAATTAGCCTAGAATATTTTCCTCCATTATAAAGAATGTCGCTAATTTTAAAGCCCACAATCAACATAGAAGAATATTCAATCTTATTTCCATGAACAACGAATAAGCATTGTCTCAAGTTGATGAAGCAAACTCAGAGCATAACAATTTCAAGTTAATCTGAAGAAGCATTGCAGAAAAAAGGACATGAATATACACTACTTTAAGATGATGCCTTTCAAGCTTAGCCAAAAGCCACAAACAAATGTTTTGTGTTGACCCCACCAAACACTTGAAAATAGCTAAAAACCATTCAATATCATATTCTCATGCAATATACAAAAATAGAATGAACAAGACGCAGAGGACTTACAATATGAACCAAAAATCATGCATGTCTAGGTTCCCCATTCATCCTAAACTATGTTATAACAAAAAACACTATGTTACAATAGAAAACTTGACTTGGTGATTTTGGAATGCTTCTCTGGTGATATCAAAATGATATAATAATGATACAATACTTTTAAGATAATGGAAAAAACAATAGTAGTCTCTTAACTTTCATTTATTGATTTCTTGTTTTGATAATGTAAATGAGAAATTGAATTAGGTATGGTTGGTCAAGCATTGGATGTAGCAATTGATGTTGTTATGGTGGGCCGAGCATCCTCATTTTTCTCAACATCATCAGACTTATCCTCCACCAACGGACAGGGACGGGTATATTCCTTCACAACCAATGACAAGTTTGGGACTTCCTTAACATCTAAGTTGCAAGCCATCTCCATGGAAGTGATTCAAAAGGAAATGTAAAATCATTTTCTACAAACATAGCCAAATGATAGAGATACAAAGGGAAGTGGGAGGAGAAAGGGTGATTAAAAGAATTTTTTGATTGAGAAGTACCCAAACATGGTAATTTGGGAGAGGAACAAAGATGCCAATTTTCTGGTGTGCATATGAGGCCACATACACCCATTGCTCTCATAAGATGGAACATACATGTTCAGTGCCTACACACACAAAAGTGGAGGTTGTCAAATTACACACCACTTCAAAATTATAGTTATTTTTTTTAAAGTAGTGCATATGTTCTTCTTTGAACCCCTTATCTTGTATTATTATCACATGTCTCTTTCATATTGATTTTGGATGCATCAATTTCCATTTTTTATAAACAAACAAGGTTTAGAGAGAGAGAGAGAGAGTCACCTGATTCTGAACCATAAACCATCCCACATAAAGGTACATAATGGCGAAAGGAAAGATCATGGGAGCAATAACAAATTAGCATAGTGAAATGGTGATGATCAACATGTCATTTGGAATGTTGGTAGCATAACCAAAAGTAGGTGGAGCCCAAGCCTCTTGTAGCTCTGCTTCAGTCTTACAAAGATATCTCCTCTTCACATGGTATATCACTAGCAGCACCAAGATAGAAAGTTTAAGCCTTGAACCTACCAAAAACCTGTTTAAAAGGACAACCCACATAGAAAGGCAATCAGACATTGAAACCAGAGAAAGAAAACCCATCTCATCAATAGGAGACTACCAACTAATTATTTTAGAGACTAAGAACTAGAGAACAGTTTTGGGAAATTGGAATTAAGAGAACAAAAACCAAAATTACTTGATAGCAAAAAAACTAATGAAGAAGGTAGCATTGGGAGGAAGAGAAATGCTAAGAAATGTAACAATTGAATTGGGTTTCTTTTCAAAGAACTCGAGGGAATTGAAGAAGGTGCCACATATTGTAACTCCCAGGAAAACATTGAACACTATAAAGTAAAAATACTTTCTAGACGAAGCTCTCACTACATGGCTTTATGAAGAAATCCCTTCATCTTTGGAGAGGATCATGAGAATTGTAGGCAAGAAATACAAGAAGAGAATCAGATCAAGTTGAGGCAAGTAAGCTTCAAGGATGTGTTAGTGCCCAAATTTTTGAGGAAAACTTTGAGCGCTCTTCATCAAAATTTGTGTTAATGGTCATATTATTTTGATCTTTTTCCCATTGTCAGTCTTCAAATTACCCATAAAGCCTTGATAATCTCCCATTTATCACATTTTCCTAAAATTTCTTTGACTTTTCCTTTTTTCCTGCATTCCAAAATTTAAAAAGAAATAAATTGCTATTTTTTCCTAAAAAAAAACTAGTTTTTATGTATCTTTTATATTTTCAAATAAAAAATATATTTTATTTGTTAATTTTATAAAAGTGGTGTGTGCTCGAAGTGTTCTAATCCTAAGTCTAATCCATATCACCTATCAAAGTCCATAATCTATGCCAAACTCCGATCCCACGGTCATCACATAAACCAACTCAAGCCCAGCACAAGCGCCAAGCCCAAAACCATTATGTACCTCATTGAAAGTTATGGGGCGCTTTGGCATATATGAAGGAAACATTTTTTTAAAGTCCCAATGCATGTAGGACATAAAGAATTGAGAAAATAAATTAAAAAACATAGTTAAAAAAAAATAAAAATATTATGATGCCAAGTGCTATGAGTGTTACGCAAGTGTCAGAAGAGAAATAGAGCCAAGAATTAAAAACAACCACGGAAAGTGTTTGCAGTTCTCGTTGGTTGCTTCAGTTATAATTGATCGTTCTCCTTTTTATCTTAATTATATATATACGGGATTTGACAAGTGCACCAACTCTCATTCTTTTAGAAGGGAATAATAATCTGTCTGTTCCTACAGTTTTTTGCATAGTCACCTATGTGGGTTCCAAATAGTATTGCTTCTTGTTGTGTGTCAATTATTAGAGTGGGATAGAAAGGAACAAATTCTCAAGTAATTAAAGGATGTTCCATGAACTGTGGACCGATCAAAGAGTAAAAACTAATTCCAGTATTTGTTAAAACAAATAGCATTCAAGCTCCTCCCTGGTGTCATATGTCAAAGAATATCGGGATGCTATTGGCATATGGTTCATTGAGGTTGAAGGCCATGAAACAAGAGGTGTCACGGAATGGAGCTTATTGAGATCAATGGATTGCCACATTTATCCAACCAGGATTGCATCGTCTGTGAGGCAAGTAATTAGGTGTGTGCTAAGTTCTCGAACCTGAATTCAAGTGTCCAAAGTGCTCACATGTGTTAAGTAAAAGTGCACCATGTGTCACAATATTCCACCCAATAGTGTCATAATGGTTTGATAAGAAAAGAATCCAAATTCCAGAGATATTACCATTCATCCAACTATCAAGTAAGCATTTACAAATGAAGCAGCCCGTAGAAGAAAGTATGGGGATTTGGTAAACATGAAATTTAAAATATTTCTGTAACATTATTTCCAGCTATTGTTACTATTACCAGCAATGTAGCATGATATGATCATGAGTGTTTCTTCTACATCTAACTAAAAATGGAGGCAGAATTCGACAATATTTCATTTTCTTTGAAACTATAGAATTTGGAAATTGTGGAAAAAAAGCATGATAAAGGTTGGTAGTCAAGGAGCCTGATATCATCAGAAAGACTCTGGAGCCTATACTTGAAAAACTTTGGGAGGTTAATCTTAGGCATAACATAAAGAGTCTATCTGTCATTTGAATGCAAGGGAAATTTTCATATTTCTAGAAGGCTGGAGGTTTGGAGGTATGCAATAAATTGCTTGATGTGACCAAGCATTTCTTCCTGAGGATAAATGTACAGTGTGGTTGATCATACAAAACAAACTGGATTCCTCGATGAACTTTAGAAAGCATGTACATTCACTGGCAAGATGTACCAGTGGATACACATGACTGTCTAAGCGGATAACTCAGGGTTTTTTCAATGTTTAACCTTCCTTGTGTTTCAAAGTTTATACGTGAGGGTGGATCTGCATAATCCAACTCTTGATGAGATCACTAATTTTTTCCATCCTCTGTTATTGTTTTCTTAATTAGGGTTTAGGTTTCCATGTGATTGATTTTCATTCAATAAAGTTTGTTCACACACGTTCAATGAAAAAATAGTTGACAAATATTACACAGTACTATCGATGGGTTAATGTCTAGTGTGGGCTAACACATGTCTTATGAGAAGGAAAACTCTCAGTTTCTAGGCACCTAGGTTTACTATGCATTTTTTCTAAGACTACCACATGTTGACCCAGTGGTACTACAGTTGATACCTGAAGTATGCTGCCTCAAGTGGTAGTAGTGCAGTTGATACCTGTGGTTTACTACCTAGACAGGGGGTCATCACCTACAAACCTGTGGTGTACTGCAACTGACATGCATGTTACTGGGTAGATGAAAAGAATGCTAAGGGAACTGGGCTTTGGATGAATTCCATCATAGCTTCTTAATCAATCAATTTGTCTATTGCAAGTCTGGAAATGGAATTACAAATAAATGTTTAACTTAAACCTCTAAATCAACTAAAAAATTGTACAAATGGACTTTCAATAGCTTTGAAGTTTGTGTTAAATTTTTTTCACTTCCAGAAAACAACTTGGAAAAAATTATTTTATTAAATTGAGTGCAAGACTGAATTTCCATGATTCCAGTGAAACAAACAGTTTAACTCACAGAATCACAAATCTTCCTTTTCTTGATTTCATTGCCAAAGCCCAATTATATAAAACAAATTACAAACACAATGGAAAGGGCGAGGTTAGGACTCAAAATATAGTTTTGCAATATCTTGGATGTGCCTGCAACAACTATACTCCTTGAATTACATGGTTTTTAGAGGAAAATGAGTATTCCTGTAGAAAAGATTTCATGTTGTAGATATTGTGCAACCAATGATGGATCTTACATTTATCATGAAAGAATGAGGAGAAATATAAAAATAAAGGGTACTCAGAGAGAACAACTCATTAATATGTACAGACAGAATATGAGTTTAAGAGCAGACAATAGAAAATTGACTGAGTATTTTTATTTGGCTAGGAAAATCCTTCGCAAGAATAACCTTGCCATTTTCCTAAAGGAAAAAACCTCACCCTCTTCCTCTAAGGAAGAGGAATGACCTACAGGAAGTTGGCTTCAAGTTTTGATACCATTTTTTCTATGATGACTAACTATATTTAGATATATATATATATATGAGGCATGTACTTGATATAACTATGGAAGAAGTATATATCCCTTTTTTCCTAAAGATCATTTCCAGTTTTGATCATGAAAACTATGAAGCACATATATTGTTGGCCCTTGACCAAGTTTCGGGAGATCCTTGGTCAAGTTTGACCTATTTTGGGACTTCGATAGCCTGTCGAAGGCAGAGCACAAGATGAAGCAGAGATCTTGGGATCTCGACCCATTTTTGGGTCCTTTTTGGGATTTGGGATTATGTAATGGGTATGGGGATGTCGGCCCATGGGTTTACCCATGTTTAGGCCTATTTTGTAAAGTATAAATAGACGTCTAGGAAATGGAAGGAGAGGCATATATGTGTATATCTTTGTGATATTGGGATAAGTGCTAAGTATGGATTGTAGATGCTTTGTGCATACTGTGTGAGACTTGCAGAGCTATGTGCAAGTAATTGTAAGAAGGCTTTGTGCTATACCCTAACTCGAAGAAGGAGGATCTGGCGGAGTGCACACATATATCCTTTCTTCTACGGAGTAGGATTTTGATGCTATGTGCCTGTAAGAAGCTTGAATGAAGATAATAAATAAGAAGAGTTGGTGGACGTATCCCCAAAGTGGGGGTGAACCATGTACATGCTATGTTTCTATGATTTGTGTGATGTGTTGATGTGTTTATGTCTTTACTTTCTGAGTTCCTTGATATAGATGGATAGATCTGTTTATGCTTTGTGCTAACAATGTATATGGATGTTAGATCTCACCTATGTGAATGTGCTTAGTGCTTGAATATGCTATATATAATCTTTCTCTTTATGCTAAGTGCTTGGATACGTTAGATCTGAATGAATATTGCAATGCTCTGTTTTATTTGTGGAGTAGATACTAAGTTGAATATTGATGAATTGTTAGTGCTAAGTGCTCTTTTAAGTGTTAGAATCACAGATTTGTGTCCCAGCTAAGGTTGCAGACATCTGAGTCCTGCAACCACCCCTGCCTCTACCTCAGGTGAGACTTCATCTTCTTCACAGGTGTTGCCAAAAGGGCCGATAGTTAGGGTTTTGTTGGTGCATTGTTATAGCGTTGAACCTTGGGTCTACCCCTGTGCCAACAAATGGTTTTGTTGTCAGGACCTAAAACTGTGATTGCTCGGAACTGAGGAAGAAGAATATTTGTGCAAAGATTCGACCTGAAATTGTGAAAGATCTGTGTGTAGATCTTTCACCCTAGTGCGCAGTACTCTACTTAGTCTGTGAAGCTCTGTGCTAAAGAAAAGAAGCCCGATCTGAAGAAAAGACATAAGATCTGAAAGATTTGTTCTCTAAGAAAGGTAAAAGTGAGAATTTTTTATTAAAAGAGGTTAGATCTGAAAGCTTTGTGCTCTGAGAAAGGTAAAAGTGAGAATTGTTTATTAAAAGAGGTAAGATCTGCAATATTTGTGCTCTGATAAAGGTAAGAATAGTGAAACGTTCTAGATCTGAAAGATTTGTGCTCTGTAGAAGTAAGATAAGTGGAAATTTTTGTTTCAACAGTCTAGATCTAGGTATGTTTGATAGATTATGTCCTAGATTGAAAACTAGGGCACTAATAGATGAAAGAAGGTTTGAAATGCATAGATCGGATGAGAAAAGTAAAAGATATGGTATACCCATGCATAGAAAGAATGTTCGGACTAACAAGTGGATCTAGGATCCTATAAATAAATGTTTGTAGGTTAGCTACTTTGATCCTAGCGCACAGTATAGGAAGAGATGGGAATCATTTAAAATAAAAAGAGGATTAACCCTCTGTTATAGTTGCAGAAAACCGTGACACCTTGCTAAGGAGTGCCCTGGGAGAANCAATGCTATGGACCATGAAGTATTGGATTTCCCTAGAATGATTGCTATGCTTAAAGGAATGCACATGAGACAAGAGAACCCTAAGGTAGATCCATAAACTACGATTATGGAAGAACCCAAAAAGAATTGAAGTACTGCTATAGATAAAAGACACCTTGAATGACCACCAACATGTCAACTTATCAGAGATCTTCCAAGAAAAAGAATCTATTGAAGTAAGAATAGGAGACTTTGAAATTGACTGTTTTCTAGATGAGGAAACATAGGTGAATATCATGACAGGAAGAACTTGAGAAGCTATAGGAAGGCTTGTTATGATTCCTTCATTAGGAGGAATAGGACTATTCAAAGGAAAGATGATAAACCTATGTAGAAAGCTCACTTAGATACCTATGAATGCCAATGGGACTTTGACAGAGGAGGATTTAGAGATTGTTAAATTTATTGAGAACATCGTCCCATTTACCATGTTAAAAGGAAAACCTTGGATTGAAACAGATCAGGCCAGAAGGAAGAAAAAAAAAGAAGTTTTAGAGAAAAATAAGCAAGAGTTAAAAGATTTCATGACTAGAAGGATCACACACTTGATTGAAGAACAAAAGAATAGATCGAATCTATCTAGCACCATAGACTCGAATGTCGAAGTTGCAAGAACACTAGAAGACCCATAGAATATTGAAGTACCTATTCTAGATAAGGAAGCAGTCTCACCCTCGAATCTTAGGAAAGAATCTCAACAACGCGAAGTAACTATGCCAAAAGAAGATAAGAATCAAAATGGACAAAGGAATTTTGAGATGAATCTCACTGAAAATAAGGCCAGAAAGCTAAGTAAGAAGAGATATAAGATCGAAAAGTTACATAAGGTTCCAAAGGAAAATTCACAGAGAGGAAATTTGAAAAATTGGAGCTTCGCCAGGATAACAGAACAACACCACATAGCACTTTGCCAGGGTGAAGCAATATAGTCATTGGGAACAATATAACCATTCGACCAACCCTCCTAATGGGTAGAAAGGAATTTATGGTTTTCCACCAGACCATTGGACCCCACCATAATGGACAGAACAGATTTAATGAAGGCTCCTCACTCATTGCAAGAGATTTGTTGCCAAGTTATCTATTTATCCCACCGTGCCATGCACCAAGAACACTTTTTATAACCGTCAATTTGATCCGCTAGACTTGTTGATTTTAGATAGTGATCATTGTGCTATTGTCTTCTATCCCATTGTAGTGTCTAAGTTACTCCTCGAACCTGAGATTTCCAACCCCGAGCATGTATGTTGGACAAGTTCAACATTGCAGAGAAAGTTGTCGAAGAAGTTCTCATCGACCTCATGACTGAATGAGTAATGTCGATGTATGCAAGTATACAAGTGTCGTCGACGAGAGGACTGAAAGCCTCTCCATCGATTGCTTGCAGAGTCGGATCATATCAACCTTGAGAGAAAAAGAGAACCAAGCACAAAGATGACCTAGCAAATGCGAAGTTGATTCCAACCATATTGCCCATTTACATCCTGCCTCTAGCTGGTGCAGTGAATTGTGATAGTGTGCCAAGATATTTTGAGTACACCATGGTCACTGTGTACCTCTCGAAAGGGATACGTGCAATTTGAGCAGAGAAAGATGAGATTGCAAGATCTATGGTATACTCACCCCGTATAAATACCTGACCAGGACTAAGGGAAATAATTCAAAGATAATTCCCCAGTCGTGGATGATGAACCTCACGCAGTCCACCTTACTGAATGTCATGAAGATCCCACACTTCGAAAGACACCAGGAAGTCAACGCATGTGTAAAGATGCTACTGTCGTTTTACCATGGCAAATACTTATGGATAGACCATCGTATTACATTTGACCCAACATTGATCCACAGGATCACAGGACTACGTATGCAAGGATCCAACCTATGGGACTTTTATCCAGGAAAAGTTGTAGATTGCGCACTAGCACAGAAGATCAAGGATACATATGGCGATGTTGAGAAGCGAATAAGAGGCTACAAGGTAGCTTCCATCCAGAGTGGCACAGTGAGCCTAGAATGTGAAATGATAGCTGGAAATTTAGTAAGGAATAACCAATCTACACAAGTCACCGACTTTGTCGTTGACCTCACAGGGAAGTGCGTGGAAGGCCTACAGATGAACTAGGTGAGGTACCTAGTTAACCTGTCAGAACTAGAATGTCAAGAAGCATAGGTTTAGGGTTATGAATTTCATTCCAGTTGTCTCATGATCCTCATTACATTTGTTTCCTGGGATATGCTGGAAGGTGAAACCTTCCCAGAAATAGAGTCGTTCGAATCGCTTGCTGCGAAGTCCACTACGCTTTGGTATTCAAGTGATATGAACAAATAGTGGAAGTCGAATGTTGTGCTTCATAAATATTACCTCCAGCGAAAGAGATCCATCGAACATGAGACTCACATGACTCCAAACACATTACAGAGGTTCGAACCCCTGATGAATTTCAGCGCAAATCAATAGTTCATCTACATTACAACGCGAGAAGATGAACATAAAGAGAAACTCTAGTCATATTATAAACTTACAAAAGAAGACCTTGAGGAGATCACTAAGGAATGGTCCACTAACCTCCTTATCCCCACCAACCCTGCAGAGATATATGATCTTGATAGCCCAGAGGACACTCATAAAGAATAGAATACACCCAAGAAGACTGAGGAGGTCCAAAATTTAAGAAGCACCTCAGGAAAGACTACTTCAGTATCACCTGACCGAGGGGGTGATGACAAAGTAGAAGATGAATAAAATCTAGGCAAAGTAGCACCACCCAGAGATGAGGTTGACACCTTGAATAAGAGGAAGGTTTCCCCCCCGAAACCTTATTCCCAGAAGAAATTGAAAGCCACCATGACCAAGATGCAGACTGTCCTCAGCTCTGATGATTTTGACTTCATCATAGCATCCCTGAATGATGCTTCACTGGAAATAGCTGAGAAACAAGAAGACAAGAAGGAAGAAATGTATGAGATAATTGGAGTGAAACACCGAGGGGTACAACAGGCCCTTCATTCTATCCTTTCAGTCTCCACTGCACCCCTTCCATCGGGAGAACCAGAGTTGGGAGATGAGCTAGC
Organism: Picea mariana; assembly: GCA_032191745.1. Taxonomy (NCBI): domain Eukaryota; kingdom Viridiplantae; phylum Streptophyta; class Pinopsida; order Pinales; family Pinaceae; genus Picea; species Picea mariana. The sequence continues at coordinate 27,078 of JASDQU010262527.1, forward strand.
CCAACTCCACCGACTTGCTGATACAGTCGAAGCTCTACTTCGACAAGAACAAGAAGAAAAAGAACAAGCCACCCATGCCTTGAAGCAAGTGCAAGGCGTACTCATAGAACAATGCAATTCTACAGAACAAGAAAAAATTTCTCTCCAAGCGAAGTTCGATGAAGAAAAATCCCAGATGCAGCAAGGAAAAGAACAGTCTCTTGTAGAAAAAATCAACGTGAAAGAAGCACTCAACAGAGCACTTCTCTCTATGACAATCTTAGAAATCAAGGCAGAGAACCGAGTCACACATCAAGTAGAGTAGCTCATGGAATCCATCCAACAACTACAATAATGCATAATAGACTTAGAGCTCTACACAGTGCCCAAGACTCTATAGGATGTAAGGGACCAAAGAGAAGAAACCACCCAAAGTGCAGTTGAAAGGATAAAGGACCTTTCCATGGAATGCAAGAAGATAAGTAATCGTAGTGCCCAGACATATGAGCATCTCATTGAGAACCCATAATTGCAGGCACTAGAGTCATAGCTCCAGGAAGCAAAGCAGCAAGAAGAGATAGTACAGGCTCAGTTGAAGACCTTGTCAACTGTGGAAAGAATGAAGCAATCCCAAGAGAAATGCACCGCCCAAAAACAGATTCACACTATCCAAAGTAGAGTTATGGAAGTAACTCAGAGGCTCCAACCTGTACAAGATAAAGATTAACAATTTTTCACAGAGGTTGGAGGCCGAGGAGAAGAACTCAAGCAGGTTGTCACTGCAGCTGAACAACACCTATAAGGACCCATGAATGACACATTCATCCAAGAGTTCATTGAACAGGAGGTTGTGGCACAACAACAAGTCGAAGTAGCTTGATCTAATCTTGAGGCTTTCGAAGTAGAATTACCCAGATTAAAGTGACTCGGGACGAGTCATAGGTGAGTGTTGGGGGCCTGTTGGCCCTTGACTAAGTTTTAGGATATCCTTGGTCAATTTTGACCTATTTTGGGACTTCGATAGCCTGTTGAAGGCAGAGCATAAGACGAAGTAGATATCACGGGATCTTGGCCCTTTTTGGGTACTTTTTGGGATTTGGGATTATGTAACGGGTATGGGGATGTTGACCCATGGGTTTACCCATGTTTAGGCCTATTTTATAAAGTATAAATAGACGTCTAGGCAATGTAAGGAGAGGAATATATGTGTATATCTATGTGATATTGGGATAAGTGCTAAGTATGGATTGTATATTATTTGTGCATACTGTGTGAGACTTGCAGAGCTACGTGCAAGTAATTGTAAGAAGGCTTGGTGTTGCACCCTAAGTCAAAGAAAGAGGATCTGGCGAAGTGTGGCCAGATCTCCTGTTTTCTGCAGAGTAGGATGTTGATGCTATGTGCCTATAAGAAGCTTGACTGAAGATAATAAAGAAGAAGATTTGGTGGGCATAGCCCCAGAGTGGGGGTGAACCATGTACATGCTCTATTGCTATGCTTTGTGCGATGTGTTTATGTGTTTATGTCTTTACTTACTGAGTGCTTTGATATAGATGGATAGATCTGTTTATGCTTTGTGCTAACAATGTATATGGTTGTTAGATATGACCTATGCGAATGTGCTTAGTGCTTGAATATGCTATTTCTAATCTATCTCTTTATGCTAAGTGATTGGATACGTTAGATCTGAATGAATGTTGCGATGCTCTATTTTATCTGTGGAGTAGATACTAAGTTGAATATTGATGAACTATCAGTTCTAAGTGCTCTGTTAAGTGTTAGAATCATAGATTTGTGTCCCAGCTAAGGTTTCATACATTTGAGTCCTGCAACCACCCCTGCCTCTACCTCGGGTGAGACTTCATCTGCTTCGCAGGTGTTGTCGAAAGGGTCAGTAGTTAGGATTTTGTTGGTGCGTTGTTATAGCATTGAACCCTGGGTCTGCCCTTGTGCCAGCATATATGAAGTATGGCTATCAGAACACTAGCCATGGAAAATTATATAATCACTACTAGTCAGAGTACTCTACAGGGGCTCGGTCTCCCTACCTTGCTTATACTATGTTTTTTCCTAATGAAATAAGAGCATGCATATGAAGACCTAGGTAGTAGATCCTCTCCAACAATCAAATGATGAGAATATCATGTATATATCATTTATGAAAATGTATGTGCTAATCCGAAATGAATCTTTAAATGCATATACATAGTGATATGGAAATCAAACAAAATGAAATGATACAAAGGATAAGTAGTATCATTTTGTTTGGAGGAAGCATCATGAGTTTAGGAAACAAAGATATCAGGCTCCAAGTCAGGGTTCAATCAAAGTTTCAAGCAATTTTGTTCAAATGGATTTCTTCGGCTGTTTGTAGCAGTTGTCGACTATTTTACACCAGTAGCGCTACAAATGAGGGATTTCCAAATGAAGAGGAAAGAAATTTCTATTAGAACTCTGTTTTTAGTTGAGGAATAAGAGGTATGAGTTCCCAACCGTCAAAGAAGATTTTGCCAAGTGTATTAAGCCTCCAACATACAGAGTAAGATGTTGAAGACCACAAATTTTGATAGGGTTTAACTCCTTGAAGATAGGATCTAATCCAATTAAAACGATGCACAATGTAGTAACATAAATAGTATTTAAGAGATACCAATAATTTATGTAGCTACTCCCATGATGCAGCCAATTTGGGAAGAAGGTAGAACTTTGGAGTATATAGCATGTTTTGAAGGAATTGACCATATGTTGGCAAATATTGAACAAGCAACGAATGTGTATTGATGGTTGTTGTCATTGATGGCAACAGCGGAGCTGGTAGGATAAGAAGGATAAAACCCTTTAAGGATTCGAGGAGAATAAGCTCAGGAGGCATAGCGCTCTTTTACGGGAAAGGAGCACAGGAAAGAGACTGAGAGCCATCGGATCTCACTCGGAAATCCCGACGGCTGCTGGATCGGGAGAAACTGCACTTAACATCTGCGCAGTTTCTCC
>JASDQU010262529.1:3500-14050 GCA_032191745.1 Picea mariana
CAATATTTACCCCATGACATCCAAGTAAGAGAGCCACATTATTCCAATGCCTTAAAAATTCCATTCTTTAGAGATCCCTTATACAAGGAAACCATGAGAAGGTTGAAGACTAAATGGATTGGATTGAAAGTAAATCCACCTTTCCTACTCCCAATTTCACCTCCAACTAATATAGATAGAGACAAGGAAAGGGAAGAATGTGTAGAGATAGAAAGGACCAAAGAATATTGTGATCGATAGGACATCACTAGGTATACAACTTGGGACATTAGACAAAAGTGTAGTGAGCAACAATAGTAGTGATTACAAAGGGTAAATTTCAATTATTTTTGTTCTAAAAGGGTGTGCAAAACCTTCAGCTAGGGGGTAATGATGAGCATTATAATTCCTACCAAAAGGGTCCATCAAAGGCACACTTATTTAATACTATGTACCTAAGAACTCATCTTTTTTACCATGCCTAATATAAAATGTGGATTTTTTGAAAATTATTCGACGAATGATTTTGAGTTTGAGATACGATGAGTGGTGCTTATGTTTTTGCCTAAGTTTCATGATAAAATAGTATGTGTATCCTAACGTCCACAAGTCGAACTAATCATAGATGGATGGAGATCCAAACACATGGAGAGAATAAAGGAATATTGTCCCCACCTACCACTAGATTCACTGCCAAGATATTAAAGAGACACTATATTAAAACTCAAACTTCAAGGATCCAAAACATATCCAATGAAGACAAGGATTATGAATGAAGGAATGTTGGGGAGAAAAGCCCCACAATTCCTCCTTTATTTAAGGATGGGGTCGAGCTTTCTAGGAGTATAAATGCACCTCAAGGATTAGCCTTGAGGAGAGGAAGTTTTTGATAGAAAATTGAAGTATTATATCCTATATGTTTACTAGGAGACTTTGAATACTTGGGGCAATGCTCCATTGATGTATGTTTTGTGGTTAATTAATAAATATGCTTTCTTCCTCAGCTCATTAGTTTTTTCATGCTCCTTGTGTTTCTTGGGTAGGGCCCACTCAAGAGGGATCAAGAACCSTTTTGTAATTTCATTTTCATGTTTTTGTGTGTTAGCTTCATAATTTAGTCATTTTTTAGGTATTTAATGTAACCAACACATCATTTTGTTCATCACTGTAGTGTAACTCTGTTTCACATGCCAAATTTCATTTATGATTGTAATTTCATTATGCTTCCTATAATTGTTGTTGTTAAAAGTTTATAGGAACTAATTAAGAGTGTTTTTATAAGATCATAATTCCATTTCTATATCATTACAACATGTTTTGATCATTTCATTGGTTTTATAAGGAGTTAATAGGTTGTTTGAACCTTTCCTATTTTTCCTGTAGACTTCTTGTAGGAATGTTACAATTCTTGTAGGTCAATTGATATTAGGTTTTCTTGCATCAATTTCACTTAATTAATGATGGTTCTTAATTTCAATGAGATGATATTAGACTATCGTACTTCATAAGGGGCTAGGGAATTAGATAAGAAACATATAATTATGTAGATTATAATAGTTTCATTTATCAAAAACAACTTTGTTTCTTAGATTAATTTCCTTTATGCAATGTTTTGCTTAGCAAAGTTATGATTTCCAACTTAAAATAGTTTCCCTTCAACAATGGGTGATCTTAATTATTGCTCATCCATTTCATTTAGTTCAGTCATCTACTTTCTTAATTAATTTTTTCCCATTTTCAAGTGCTTAGAGTGAGACCTAGGATATCATCAGTCCCAACCAATAAATAGACACATAAAAGGAAATAAGTGTATTATTGATATATTTTTCACGATACCTCAGAAGTTTGTATGAACCCCGGGTTGATAATTAAAGTACCAAGATAAGGAAGTGGTACTATTATTGTTGCTATTCCAAGGCCCACCACCAACCTAGAAAGAATAAATTCATCAATAATGTGACCAAAGAGAAGAAGGGAAAGGATTGAGGGATACAAATGAGGCTTTCCCCAAGTGTCCTAGGAACAAGGGAGAGAGGATAAGGATGCCAAAGAGAATAAGAAACTATGAATACGAGGATGAGATAAGAGAACTAAAAAATACCAAATACTACTGAGCTATAAGGTATCCAATGCTAGTGATGGCAGGTTCAATTTGGCCCTAAAAAGGTCCCATCAAGGATTGGGCTTCATTCAAACTAATAAACCCATGTTAAAACACGGGACCCTTCTAAGGATAACAAATTTCATCTTCAACAACCAATGAAACCAATGAAATATGAGGAAGGGGGTGAAGGGAAAGATAATTCAAGGAATACAAGGTGATAGCCTAAGTGGATTGGATAAAGAGTTAAGGAAAAAGAAGGGAAGGATCAAGTGATACATAAAAAATTAGAAGGGACATTCCTTTTAGGTGAAGGTGGATAGGAGGAAGGAAAAAGATGCAAGGAGGCAACCATGGAGGTCTACTACTTAACATGTTAAAGGTGTCATAGAGGAGGTTTGGTATGAAAGTCTTGAATATTCAAGTTGAGAGATCCTATGAGATAAGAGTGAGGTTTAGGGGAATCATGAGGAATTTCACCCCAAGTTTGTGATGAGCAGAGTGCCCTAAAGCCTTTTGATGTAGCCTTAGGTTTGGAGGAAGATACATTGTCATTATATAAAGGAGGAGGATCTTATCTTATAGAAGTGTCACGTTGAGATGTAGTGCCTTGTTTATAAGTAGCACATCACTGAGATGTGAGAAATTAGATTGACGGAGATAATCAACCTCATTTAGAAGAGGAAGAATGCTTCCATTGGAAGACACAAAATTCATCTATATTGTTAGTGTTGCACTTATGATACTTTCACCACTTTCCTAAGCTAAGGAAAATGTTAGTAATTAAATATTTTTTATTAGTTATATGTGTACTTGTCTTGGAAAAGGGTGCCTCATGATCCTCATGTAGAATGTGTGGAGGTATGTAAGGCTCCATATACCTATATCTTTGAGTTAAGGCTAGAGGTTCATATTGGTAATATTATTAAGGAGGAAAAGGTTTCCTAAGATATTCTTTAATATTTTCAAATTCTCTAAGCATTATTTCTTCAAGTTGTCACATGTAATGCATGATTTCATCACAAGTCCTACACAAGGTAGGTGATTGTATGTTTACTTGGCTAGGAGGGTGACAAGTTATATGATAAAATTCTTGAAGAGAAGAAGAAATTGGTGCCAAGTTGGAAAGAAGTGGTGAATATCCTTCATCATTATATTTTTTTACATAGTATTGGGTTAGTACACCTATGTTATAAGTTTGGATAAGAATTATTTTATGATTATTCGAGTGGCTACCAGGAAACATGCTAAGAAACTCATGTGAGTGTGAAGAGATATATTGGAATTTTTTTAGGATAGATATGGTTAACCTGAATATGCATATARCTAGAGTATGAGGAGTTATATGGAGGACAAGAAGAGAACTCCATTGTTCCAARGATAAGGTAAAAGAGGYGAGAGAGAAGGGAGGTAAGAGCCCTTGCTTGAGAAAGGGAAGGRTTGATGGTTACTCCCAAATGGAGTTTCCAAAAAATAGTGAATGAAAAAATTCATGCTACCACACATAGTGCGAGGGAATAATAGAAGACCACCCAAGTGTACCCACACTACTAAAATGGGGAAAGAGGAGAGTGGAATAATAATCRGTTTTAGGGACAAACCCAAAAACCCTAGGATAAGACTAAAGAGGATGAAATGGAGAAGAAAGGGCACTAGGTTAAGTAGGATATTAGGATATTGTTAATGTTAACCTATGGTTGTAAATGCATAATAAGATTCATTTATATTCKAGATTAGGTTTTACTAGCAAATTAACAAGGAAAATGGATCAACTAACTAGGGTTAATTAATTATCGAGCTATAATAATGTTGAAATGTAAAGAGAAGAATGGAAAGAACTCATCTAGAATTTGTTCTTTTAGGCGATGAATATTCATGAGCTATAGTGGAGAGTTGTGACAATCCTCCAAGAGTGATCCACATCCCAAAATTAATTGCACACTCAAATTCAATTCTCGCAAGAGAATACTTACCCCAATCTCCAATACAAAGATCAATATATATACACACACATGTGTGTGTGTAACCATTAAATGATATATCTACTACTATAAATATAAACCAATGAAATTATATTAAAAGTAGAGAGAATTGGTACCCTATGAGGGGATGACAAATCCCTTCCACTACTTGTGATGGAACCTCCCTTGAGGTTCTAGGGTTGAAACTTCCAAAGTATGAGTGGAACTATACCAATGAAGATTCCCTAAGATGAATCAATGAGACAAAAAATTGGATCCAAGCTAACCAAAGGAGTCCCTATAGAGGTACTAGAGATGAAAAGTGCAAACATACCTAGGGGCTTAAGAGAGGTGGAAGTGTGTACCTACAATTTAGGGTTTTCAAATATAAAAGAATCTAAGAGTTCAAGATATTTCAAAGAGGAATTAGAGGGTATAATAGGCAAGGGAATGACCTTCAGGAATCATGCATTTTAGGTTAGATATTGAATGGAATAAGTCATACAAAATAGTCATACCACATCTTTTGACCTAATTTTGTGATTTTGGTAAAATTGTACCATGGGTTTTAACCCTAAAATGACTATTTGTTACTTGTCTTGTGGAAAACATATGCAACACCTCTAAGGAACTGATGGTATGATTACCACTTAAATATCAAGAAGGATTAATTAGGTTTGACTCTCTTTGACCCTATAAATAACAAGTCCAAATGAGTTTGAGCCTTAATGGACTTGAAATGAGGATTCCCAAGTACTATGGATCTAACTAGGGGGTTATTACCCTACCCAGACCCATAAAGTTACAAAATACCCTAAGTGGGTGCTCCTAGGGTCAAGATGAGCCAAACCAATGACCAAGGGATAGAAGACTTCAAATTACCACACCTAAACTCTATACATACCAATGGGGTCCAACATCTAGGCTAAGGTAAGGGGAAGTACAATATTATGTCCATTACATTAGAGTAGTAGTTAAGATGTATCATATCATCATTGGGTGGGTCACACATGAATATAGCATACAGGTGAGTTGCATATTGCACTACCCAATACGTAGGTTTATGTGAGTACCCAAGAGTGAATTTCATATGTTATAAAAAATGTGAGTTACATTTGTGAATTGTTGTAATCTCCCATTTCATAGGTATGCATTTATTTTAATGGAGTTGTAATCTCATAATTATTGGAGAAAGCATAGGAGTAGGGAGGATATTTAATGTAACAATTCCTCTTGGAAATGGTAAGAAGTTGTAAGAGAGGAGATACCCACAACTTGCATACTATAAGAAGAGGGAATTCTAATAGAAAATTGGTTATGGGGATTTCATTATTTCAACTTATACACGAGTCTCTTTTCCTTTAACATGATTCTCCCATTCCTCACTTTGTATATCAACTTAAAATATTTATTAGTTTAATATCTTGTTTACTTTTCCTTTCTTGAAAACTTTGTTTTCCATAGGGATCTTATTTTCTTATCCTTTCATATATATCAATACCATTTTAACATTATTTCAGTTTGGAGGGAAACAATTATTTTACTGCATGATTATTGTCATCCCATCCATTGTCTAACCTTTTATGTTGTTAATATAGGTTTTTTATGTTGTTAATATAGGCTCAAGATTGGATTTCTAGGCCATATTAAATTATGTTGTTTCAATTCTCTTGTAATTCCTCTCAAATTCAACTCATTCCTCATATTAGGCCTTGAGTTTCGAATGGATAAGTTTTTTTAACATGGAGAAATGTTGTGCTTCAACGATAGAAGAGGTAGTAGAAGAGGTAGAAGAGGTAGTTATCTGTTGAATGGATATGACATGCCCCTTTAGCTCAAACCTCCTTGGTTTTTTAATGCCGTTTGAAATGGGTGGATCTTGTTCGTAACAAAATGAGATTTATGAATCTTTGTTTATACCAACCTATAAATATGTGTCTAGAAACTACTATATCCAATATGAGTAACTCCACTCATTGTAATACGGTCTCCTAGGAAAATAAACATTTATTTTATATATTATTTTATTTCATGCATTTATGGAATGCTAGGATAACAACTAGACATTAGTTGTTATGCATTTTCTTTTTCCTTTTTTTCCAAGTAAAACCTTACAGGGAAACCCAAGGGATGTTTTCTTGCATTCATATATGCATCCTCAGTAAACTGATTAGCATAGACTAGTGTGCCTCACCCAAGGGGATTCAAACTAGGAACCTATTGGCACAAAACTAGCCAAAGGCCTAGCAACATTGGTGACAACCAATTGAGCTAACCCCTTGGGATTGCATTTTCTTATTTTACATGCATTAAGGAATTAGTTAGAATTTTGTTACTCTTTGATCCGTCTAACATTGATAAAACCTTATCTTCTAAACATTTACATTATAGATACAAAATCAAAGGAATCCCAAATCATATGTGCTCAATCAACCAATTATAGAGTTCCCCTTCATTCTATATTTTATTTTACATTCTATATTTTATTTTACATGATGTAATGTGGCTTCTACAACCATAAAAACTTGTATCAAATCCTATTACACCCTTGGATAATTCTTCAAACAACCCTCAAGCACATGTTTTCCTCTTTTCAAGTTATATATGATCTCCCACACTCCAAATTTGTGGTATTTAGACAACATAGCTAGGGTTCTCTACACCTTGTAATTTTCTCTCCAACTTTGGCCCAAGTTCCTCCCATAGTATTCCCTTTCCTTTCCTACAACATATTATAGATTTGACATTTTATACAACAAGTCATGGATCTACTTCACTCCTTCTACTTCACCTTACTCACTTTGGCTCTCTACAACTCTAGAATATATCCTTCCCATCATTCCCTATTATAGATTTGACAATTTATACAAAAAGTCATGGATCTAMTTCACTCCTTCTACTTCACCTTCCTCTMTTTGGCTCTCTACAACTCTAGAATATATCCCTCCCATCATTCCCTAGATCCATGCTACTCACAATATCACTCCAYTACCAWTCCATCTCATCATTGAACTCCCTCTACCCTAGATTGTGACTCTATATTTTGTCCTACCCACCACCTTCTTAACCCATGGTTCCAACCAAAGAAAAACACACCATTGAAGCAAATATTGACCCCCTTAATAGTTTACAATAGTTACAATAGTCCAATGAAAGGATGGATCAATTCAATAGAAAATAGACAGACATGTTGGAGCTAATGTCCAATTCCCTACAATCTATATCCCTTCATACAATGATTGATCCTCCTACTCCTGATTGATCCTCCTACTCCAAGGTTTCATCTTGACCTTTCACCACCCTCCCTGGGTTTTCTAGTAATATTGAGAGATGCATTAGATTATTTGATATACACTTTCACAGCTCATTTCCACATTTAATGGATATAACACAAAATGCTAAAATGTACCACTAATCATTTGGAAGGGATCACGCTGGAGTGGTGGTAGAACCYCTAGGATCACATCTCCATATAGTTTGAATAGTATTTTTATATGGACCTTAATGTTTCAATGGCATTCCATAACTATCTCCCTATTAATACCTGAYAGGSTATGTGTGATTGTCTCCATGTTTTTATCCACCAAATTACCATCAAAATTAATTAACATGTTGGCTCCAAGTCCATTAATTCTAGAAATGAAAGAATAAATCAATGAAAATGGAACATAGTCAACCACAATGGACCTAATGGTTGATTCCCTACAATCCATAACCATTCATATAGTTCTTGAGATTCCTAGTATAGTGTTTCATCTTGACCCTTGCACCACCCTCCACAAGTTTTATATTACTCTTCAGAGAGAGGCATTAGATTCTTTGGTATACTCTTTCATGGCTGATTTCCACATTTGCTTATAATAGATAGAATAATAAATGCTAAAATGTGCCACTAATGATTTAGAAGGGATTGCACTCGAGTGGTGGTAGAACCTCTAGGATCACATCTCCATCCAATTTGAATGATAGCTGCGCTAGAGTGGTGGTAGAACCTCTAGGATCACATCTCCATCCAGTTTGAACGATAGTTGCGCATGGACCTTAATTTTGGAATGACATGCCACAATTAGCACCCTATCAATATCTGACATGGTATGTGTGATTCTCTCCATAAGGATTTTTGTCCACCAAATTACCATAAAAATTAATTAACATGTTGGCTCCAACTCCATAAATTCTATGGGAACAACATTTAGTAACGCATTGTACTCTCCACCAAATTGCAAATGAATTTTTCCATCTCTAAGGATGAACATGTACTCATCCCTAAATTCAATTCTAGTTTTCTTACTCATATATAACATAAAATCAACATTTTTTACAATGATAATTTCTCTCAATCGTTCACCATACCTTTGAAATCGAGAAGAAGCTTTTAAGTATGCCTCATTTGGTAGCAACCTCTCCATGCTTAATGGTCCCCACACAATAATATTGGTAGAAAAATCTACCTCCCTCACTCTCCTACCTTAATAGATATTATAGCTATCATAAAGCCACCACACATTCATTTGAACACTTGTGTTACACGACCAACACACTCCTAAACAATTATTTACTAAGAAAATCATTCTACCTAGGCATTTGATTTATGCATTCCACCCCCATGACTAGTGATATTGGTAAAAATTTAAAAAATATATACAATTTGAAATTTCCACTAGCTCACTTCTATTAGGCCATGGATCTACTTTATAGAGTTTTTATCCTTAATGTTGAAATTAATTTCTTGAACAATGTTGTAATAAACTTCAAATATACCCAACACTACTTCTAGGAAAACTTAAGAATGTAGACAACACGAAGACTTCAAGCATAGATCGTTTCTATAGTCCTTAGGGAAAGATTGATATTAATACACAAATATGAAAATCACTTCAATTATAATGGAAATATAACAAAAAAATCATATATTGAAATTTCATTAATCATGCTAAAAAAACGTAGCATTCAACTCCAATATCTTAATGAATCAATATACTAAAATGACCATGAAAATTGCTCAAAACGTGAGACAAAGTAGGTCTGAAAATAAAATTTGCAATCACAAATTTAGGACAAAAATAGTACACTTCATCAAGGAAAATTTTAGGGGAAAATTTTTACCCTTAGGCTAATTTTCCATGTTTTTTTCCAAAAAAATATTATCCAATATCTTTTTTTTCTTTTCAAAATGATTCACCAAAATTTTATAAGATAAAATTATTTTACTCTAAAAATTGCTAAAGTTTTCTAGAAACTATATAAAATCCTTATAATTTGAATTTTTTACAAAATTATCACCAAACATTTTATATTTGTCATTTTAAGAATTAGTAAGATTCACCAATGTTTCTACACTCTAAGATAAGTATGATTCTTAAAATTTTCCCTACACTTCATATTATCATAACAATGAAGATAAAGTAAAAAACCTTATCTCATCCCAAGTTGGTACAACAAGTACTTTTAGCTCATCCCAAGAAAGGACTCTTCAATGCATCCCAAACCCTATATAAGGAATCCAAAATCACTACAAACCCTAATTAGTAATGAAAAGGCCAAACAAGGCATCCCACCAAACTTTAAGCCAATCCTTGGAGCTTCCAAAAAAACCAACATCACAAAAACTATCAAACCCTAAGATCTCCCACTTGCATCGCATATGCTATCAAGTGAGATTCACACACTTCCATCCCACAAGCTACAATAATCAACACTTGCTTCTCAAAAAATAGGTAACCATAGTGCTAGTAGCCCATAAGAACTAATCTGTGTTACAAGAGTAATGCATGGTCTTCCAAGATTCTCAAATTGCTAGATTCACACAAAATATCAATATATACGATAAAAAGTAGTAGTGTTTAACAAATATTCTCTCCCACCTTTATATAGACTAAGGTGAGGGAGGCCAACAATAAAGCATGGACTAATTCCATAAGAAACCTTAAACCAAGTCAACAAACAAAGCCCCAAATGGCCCATGTCCACAAACAAATGTGTCGACATGTTACACTAAGGTTTTTCCAACCCCAAGGTGGTACACCCTCCAATATGGGTGTCCACATGTCAAGCAATTCTCCTCCAATATGGTTCATTTCTTAATCAATGGATCCTAAACTCATGCATTCCTCCTCAAACAATGTGTAAGGTGGTTACATGCGTTTAGGGCCAAACAACCAACCTCTAAGTGCCTTACACCCTCCACCAAAGGGGTTACTCCACACATAAAAAGTGCCCATCCAAGTGTGCCCTTGAGTTGTAAATTATCATAGATATTCCACTATAATAGTTCATCACAACAAATCTTGTATTATGCTGAAATATTTTATTATGCATGTTTATCTCCTTAATTTCAGATTTAATATCACTAGCTTATTGCTCGAATTTATGAAAATAACTAAAATATGAAAATAAAGAACAACAAAATGAACACACCGTCCACACAATGAACACGGTATGTATCCTAGGAAATCTAAAATGGGAGAAAACATAGTTATAAGGTGAGGCCTATCCTCTGCTCTCTTTTC
>JASDQU010262531.1:0-15544 GCA_032191745.1 Picea mariana
ATCACAATAGTGTAGGGAAGTAAGCAATAGCATATTCGGCATCAGTCACACACACATGTGATACATAGAGATAGATATTTCCCAAGGAAACCCATAAAGGGTAAAAACCTCTTTTTCTTTATATGATAAGTAATAGTTACATTCTTTACATTATCATACATATGAGCACCAACTCATAATGAGGCTACAACCTCTGTTTTGCAAGATGCTACTTGATGAGAGCACCAAATCTCTGTTTTCTCTAGCACCCACTACAAGGAAGCACCAACTCCCTGGTTTCTCTAGCACCAACTAGAAGGAAGCACCAACTCCCTGGTTTCTCTAGAACCAACTAGAAGGAAGCACCAACTCCCTGAGTGTTTCCATCACCAACTGGATGGAAGCAACAACTTCCAATCATACAGGAACCAACCTGTATAACAGAGAACAAGAGTTCTCCCTTGCACCACCTTGCCACCCTGGTTTCTCTGGCTGCAACCAGATGGAAGCTACAACTCCCTGTGTTCAAGAACCCACTTGAACCTATGAGGACAACAGTCCTCCCTAGCACCTCCCTTCCACCCTGAAATATAAATCTTTGCTACTGAAACTTATTACAGTGATATGATGTTCAAAAATGGGTTACCAGACTCATCACTGTTCTGCTACATTTCGTTGCTCTGTCTGCCTCATTGCCTTTCTGCACACATGACTTGCGCTGTTTGTTCTTCTGCTTTTTATGCTCTGTGCGCCATGTCCATTCACTCCACAGTTCCTCTTCTGTGCAATTCAGCTGCTGCACTCTCCTCCTTCTTCACACATGAATCACCTTCACCAACAACAACCACAACAAACTCCAATAGCAACAACAACATCTTCTCTTCTTTGTACCATGTATATATAGCTTTTGTGCATCTTGCGCATGCAATATTTGCCATTCCTCTGCATGATCATACCATGCCAATATCCTCCACATCTCAAGTGCTCTGCATGATCATCATCGTGACTCTTCAACTTCTCTGTCAGTTCAACCCTTGTGTCTATCATCACTAGGTGTTAAGCCGAGATTCCTTTTTCTCTCTGGCAGATGAGACTCTTTGTCTTGTCTGTTGCAGTCGAGCTCATCCTTTATGTTTTAGTTACGAGCTCAAACCCTTATCCAGCTGTCAATTTCCTCCACGAACATCTTCATCCCTCTTGAATATTCTCAGAGGCTCTTCACCTTCTCTTTCAATCATCCCCAAGTGTCTTCGAGTCTTCTGGCTGAAACCATCAGTGGTTTCTAGCAGTTATACTATGTTGTGCTACATTTTCCCTCCGATCTTGTTCAAATTCATCTGCACCATTGGATATGCAACGAGAAAATCTGGACAGCCAGAATCTATGCTCCCAGATCTACGGTCGGGATTGGATTCCGGAGCCCCCATGCCATTCTATCTTTAAGTGGAGGGGGGGGTCCGGAATTGGGCGTGCATCTCTCGAGTGGCTAGGATTAAAGCACCTAGATCAGCAATGCTCAAGTGATTCCAGACCCCCTTTTCCATTCTCCCTTTAATTAAAGGGGGGGGGTCCGGAATGGTGGGGTATCGAGGAAGGGCCCCATTCCTGTCGTGTCACCTTTTGTATCGTTCTCCTCCCCACCTGCCATCTGTTCTCCACCTGACTGTGCGCCAAGGCTCATTCCCTTTAGCCCCTCCTTTTCCTCCGACATCTGTCCATCTCCCAATTACCAAAACTCTGAAGTGGTGTAAATCTGCTCACGTCACACGTGGATTGACACGTGTTGAATACTGCCACGTGTCACTCTGATTCGTGACTTACATGTGGCTGAAATGTTGAATCAGTCTGACACTTGTCATTAATTGGTTGTGCCACATGTTCCTAGCTGACGTGGTATGCTAGTGTGAGTCGGATCAATGATCCAGATCACATCTTGATCTGACGGTTGTGATTAAATCGCAATATCACATATCGTGATTTCGAGATTCCTGTGGTTATTATTCTTTGACCTCTTCAACTCTCAATCCACGAAACTCTGAAATGTACTGAGATCAATGGTCTAGATCAGACCTTGATTCAATGGCTGCAATTAAATCACGATTTTGCAATTCTTGTTGCATTGTTTCTTTTCCCTCTCCATGTCGCGATTCGCGAAACTCTGATATGGAGTTGGATCAATGTTCCAGATCTGCTCTTGATTCAACGGCTGCGATTAAGTCGCGATTTCTCATATTGCAAAATCGAGATTTCTGTGGATGATATTACTTGACATCTCCAACTCTCGATCCCCGAAAATCTGACAGGGAGTCGGATCAACTGTCCACATAACCCCCTGAGATGGACGGTCCTCCTGCTTTTGGGATTTTGTGAGCCCTCTACTCCTTGCACTTTAAAGATCGTGCAGGTTCTCCTCAATCCAACGGTGGTCGGACCCTGTGCTCAGATCTAATGTCTGAGATCTGTCCTCTTGTTCAATGCTCTTCTTGTCTATATTCTAATCTGACGGCCCTCGTTCTTTCGAGAATTTTGAATGAGATCCAACGATCAAAAATGCTTCTCGGGCCTTCGATCATTTTTTCAATGTTGTGTTGCCTTCGATCATTCAATCTTCCTGGACTTATCTTCTATTTGCCTGTTGATCATCACTATTGTACTCAAGTCATCATCACTGTTGTACTTGCCATCAATGACAAGCATATGTTGCATGTTAAACATTTTCCAACATATATGTATGATGTTCCACAGAGAGCTATGTGTTCCATAGCCCAACAGGTCTATGCTTGGGCATGGACAATTTTGACTATCAAAAACAAAGTGAGAGTTGTTTATGGAGTGGCATGCCCTAACCTGGGTGGATGAGGTGGTTACAAAATGGTATTAGAGATTGAACAAAGAATATTTGTAGTAGCATTCCCCGGCTTGGGTGGTTGGGGATGTTACCAAATGGTATCCGAGCTTGACTAGAGCATATTTGTAGTAGCATGTCCTAGCTTGGGTGGTTGGGGATGTTACAGAGAGTGATCTCTTCAACAACATCAGGTTTGAAAAAGATATCTATTTTGATTGTGGGGGATATTTTTTCCATGTTTCCTTATTCAAAAGAATCGAGAGTGGGGATTGGGTTTTTTAACCAATCAACATGTCCTGGGGGAATGAATTCTTTGGTTTCAATCACACATGCATGTGTGTCTATGCTAGGTTGAAAGGCTTCGTGCAATAAGAAGAAATATATGTGATACATTGCATCTTAGGGAGAGTTGGGTGTTGTCATGGAATCTAAGATATCATCATCTGATTGAAAGATGTATGAAAATAATGGATCTTCAGAGATATGAATAGGAAGGTGTGTCCTAATGGCGCCAATTGTTTGATCAAATTTTTTTATGGTGTTGGCATTTATGGAAGGTGTAGAATATGGAGAATCACAAGTAGGTGGTGTTTGAGAATATTGAACATCATATTCCACTAGAATGGGTGGTTCAACGAGAGGAGGGGGGGGGGGAATTCACTAGATGAAATAGACCATATATCCACTCATGTGTGTGGTCCATGTGTATTGGGTGGAGGAAGAATGTCACATGAGGGACTTACTAATGAATTAGGGGGATTTTGACAGAATTGTTCTGATCATTGTGGTATATGTACTACTATCATGACCAAGGGTGGTAAGTCTTGTGCCAACATAGGTACGATGTGTTTACCCGAATATGGTGGCATGGTTATGTTCTTTGAAGGTGATGTTTGCAGGGATGTTTGAATATTTTGAAGGGAAGTCATGCAACAAACCTTGTATTTGACAATAAGAGGACACATGTGCGTAAAATGATCCATTTGGTCGCATAACACAAATAGGAATCACATCCATTTGTTTACTGATGTGGAGATATAGTATATTTCAGTATTTTTAGCATTTGTGGGGGGTGCTTGAGATGATTCATGAAAAGATTTATGTCACAATAGCGCTAAGGTTTCCTGGACTTGAGGTAATGCTGGGAAATGATGAGTGTAATGGCCATACTCTGAGCATATGGAGGATGCAAATTTGGTGCATATATATTTATTGCATGAAGAAGAAGGTACTGCAATGGTGGTGGTTGTCGAGGTTACTAGTATAGGGAGTAATGGTGTTTCCTTAGGAAGTTGAATTATATTATGTAATTTGGGTACTGTGGAGTAGATATTGGTAGGGTGTCAAAGTGTTTCACAAAGTGCGCATGGTGGTTGGACCCAAGTTTGAGGGGCAACCCCATTATTTTTCTTCTTTCCCATTTTTTTTATATAATTTCCCCCAACTGTGTGATTGATTGGAGGATTTAGTGTTTGAACCACTGATTGCATGGGAAAATCCGCTAACTAAGGTGGGAGGTATGGGACCAGTACCATAGATGGTGGGTCAGATACCAAAAATGTATGGTGATAACCATGTTAGGAAAGGCTAGGGCAGTGACAACCTGATAGGATGATATTATGGGTGGTGGATAAAAGAAAGGTATTTGAGTTATGGCATGAGGGGTCATTTTCCAAACTGGTATGTAGCCAGTTATGGGGGGATGTTCTGGAGGTGTCAGAAATGTTTTTGTTTTAGGATTAGGTTGAGGTGTGACATCCTCCAAGGAGGTTTTGACACTAGATTCAACACCATCTAAGGGTATGAAAAAAACTTGGGCAGACTCTATGAGAGGGAGGGCATGTGTGTTATCATGGTAAGCCCTTATAAGGGATGGGTCCTTGAAGATTCCAAGTTTGACATCTATGATTGGAGGGATATCTGAACTAGCTCGTATGAGAGGTATTATATTATCTATATTATTAGAATGATTGAGTTCATAATGTGTTAATTGGATTATAGTGACAATCTTCCTATTATGGGGGAAGATCATGGAACAAAATATAGATGAGGCCACAAATTTCATGGCATACATGTAACTGCACCTAAATAGGATATTTTAATCTAATGGGGCATCAATGAATTCTTAATGAAATAGAATCATCTTTCCCCTGAGGTCAACAGGAACATTTTGGTAGAATCCTTCTAGTTGTGATGTTAGACCACCATATGCCTTGAGAGTGATGGTAGAGGGGATGAGCTCAGGTGAGCCAAGATGTTTCCATATAGGTTTGGACATGATACATGTGGAGGATCCTTTGTCAATGATGCATCAATGGATTGTTCTATTCCTAATATTCACTGGGATCTGGAACACTACCAAAGAAGGGAGGCATGGTTCAACATTATCCATATCAAAGGTAATTAGGTGGGTATATGATGGCTCAATTTCCCCCAATGTTGAGAGAAAGGATTTCCTTTGTGAAGGAAAAGTTTGTAGGACCTCCAAGACATACATGGCTACTGGATATTGGACCAATTCATCAACTAGGCTATATCTATGGGCTTCCCTAGCATGTGGGTTACGCTCATTCTAACTTAGAGGTGTGTGGGGTACTCGAAGGGTATATTCTATTCTAGGATGGGGGATCATCAAAGGTTGGCATACTGGCATTTAGGGTGCTTCCAATGTGGTTAGGTTGGAATATGAAGGTGTTGGTGCAAGCCTATTTTGGGAGGAAAGTCTATTTTGGGTGCAGACCTGTTTTGAGGAAAAGAAGCCTATTTTTGGAGCATGTGCAATATGGGGAGGAAAAGAAACATGCAAAAGATGAGATAAAAGAAGCATGTGGAAGGAGGAAAAATAGTGTGGCATGCATGAAGACGGCCCTAACCATGTTAGGGTTAGCGTTTGGATATGAATGTAATGGATATAAGCCAGTAGAATAGTATAAATAAAGACGGAGGAGGTCTAGTAGAGGTTGGTCTGTTATTTTTTTTTCTTGTTGTTCATGAGTTAGTGGTGGAGTGGTCTAAATAATCTAGTTTTTTAGGGTTAGATTATAGTCTATGGAGCCTGGTGTGGTCTATTCCACCTCACAGAGGGTAACTACCCTCCTTTTTTTTATTGTAGGTTGGAATAATGTAATGCCCACTACATAGATTTTACAGAAAGATGAATAAAAGAGAAGAATATACATATCTTTGTGGACATAGCCCCAGAGGGGTGAAACATGATAAATATACTATTTTTATGTGTCATTAATGGTTATTTTACTGTTATGTTAATTATCATTCAAAGAATGAATTATTAAATGGATTATGATAGCATGCATGCACAGTTTAATGAATGAATGAATACTAGAAGTAGATGAATGAATAATAATGTTGATGCATGAGGAAAAGGATCAAAACAAAGTCTCAATTCCTTCCTAGACATCAAACACCTAAGTATTGTATTCCCCCATAAAGCTATCTCAGGTGAGACTGGACTATGCACATTGTGTGCGAGGTTTCCTTCTAGTTTACCAAGAGGGATAATAGTTTGAGGATTTTGTTGGAAACCTATTGAGATCAGAACCTAGGTTAGCCCAAGAATCCAACAAATGGTAAGGTTTCCGGCTGGAACTGCATAAGATTGATTGGAAGGGATTTGTTGAATAAAAGCATGGAGAATGAAATCATAAAAGGAAATGTTTAGGCCATGGAATCCAATGAAGGAGGAGATTGAAATATGGTTAAGGACAAAGGAACTTGAGTTTGTGCATAAGGACAATAAAAAACCTAAATTTACACCACATAAATATCTTGACAATTATGTGTTTAGTGACTTGCATGCAGTGTTTTTCTGTGAATTCCCACATCTATTATAGTAGTGTTTATTGAGGTTGAAGGACAACCATGTTATGAATCATATTACATAGATAAAGTGGAATTCAGTGGATATCGTGCAGTTGCAACAAGTCAATAATAAATTTATGATCATAGTAGATTTTTGGTTAGAAAATATTATTGCAGGCTTTATCACTGAATTTGCAGTTGATAATGCGAAGTCATACACTACTACAGAGAAAGATTTTCTGAAGTGACCCATAGGTAGGTACATCATATCACTTTATACTTCTATCAAGACTTTATTGTATGAAAAAGGTGTAATGACCATGGAATCAGACAAGTAAACTTCCTTGGGTGCATGGGGGAAGGGGGGAAGCACTGGCAGAATTTTGAGATATGGATAGGGAGATGGATAAGGGGAAGAAGAAGGGAAATGGTATACCTTACAAATATAATATGAATAATAAAAATAGGGCCATAGCTGACAAAGAGGGCTTGAAAAGAGATGAATAAGAGTTAGGGGATCTCCAAGTTGTGGAGTATATTGAGGAAATATTGTGCGCAACGTATGAAAGGAAAAACAAAAGGTCCAAGGTTAGGAACATAAGGAACAAATCTAGTCTAGATCATAGTCAATGTGGAACCTACAACCCCATGTTCAACTAATACACCTAAAAGAACACCAGATTTTCGACAACTGATTTTTAGTAGAAGAGGTGCAACAGGTCATGGATCCAATAGAGGAAAAACAACTAGGGGTACAAGTTTATGAAGTAACAATCAACTATCTACACCATGCAGAGGTATTAGTTCAACACATTTCAAAATGGCAGGAGTAGATTCCACTATCAGATTACCAGAATTTTGGGCCGAGGCATTAGAGGACCCTGACAATCATTTATTTATATGTGAAAATATATGGGAAGCAAAGAAGGTCACATATGAGGATATAAGATACGCACAGTTAGCTATAACACTTAGATACTGCGTGTTGGACTAGTACATGAGACTTGATATAAACGATCCACAAGGAGCACCAAAGACTGTCGTAAAGGTGAAAAAGCTACTAGTAAATGAATTTTAGAATCCAAGATCAAAATACCAGTACATGAATGAAATGATTAAGATCAAGAATAAACCAGGTGATTCTGTCTAGGAGATTGATCAAAGGTTCAAAATTCTTAAAGGTATGTTGAAATACTCTATTACTAACATGCAACATAGGAAGTTATTTTTGAACTCAATATTACCACACTTGAAGTATCCTTTGAGACAACAAAAGTTCCAAACTCAGGCAGAGGCTTTGCAAGTAGCCTTGTAACTAGAAGAAAACCAATATCAACAAATATTTCCAACAATAGAAGAGATGAAATAGGATCTGAAGAATCTGACATTTCAATTGAACCAGAATAAGGGGAAAGAGAAGAGAGAAGTTGTTTGTTGTATGTTATGCAGGACAGAAGGACACCATAATAATGAATGACCAACCTTTGCACAGTACTTGGCAGCAAATATTCCAAACCCCTTGCCAACATGAGGACCATTGTGTGATATTTGTAAGACACACGGGTGTTGGGCTCTAAAGATGTCCTAAAAACAACCTTAGTCTGACATTAATTTTATCAACCGAGGATTCGTCTTTTCTCTCAATATTGTCAGAAAAGTCTATGCAGATAGTTGTAGATATTTAAATAGTGTAGATTGTTCAGTTACAACAAATCCGAGTCTATCTAAATTAATGAAATAATCAAGTTCTTCACACATTAACTACAAACTCTGAAACTAATAACTCAATCAAAAGAAAATATATTCTGGGCAATAACACACCATGAAATAAAACATCAATTAATTACTAGACTCATTCATCTATTCAAGAAACAACAATTTAATCTACAAAAACACTTTAATGAATCAATATCTCAATGATTAATTAATATATTGGAAAAGAACAACGATCTACTGAATATTTAAGAAGGAACAACAAATGTGAATTAGACGAAAGAACAACAAATGCGAATTTAATGAAAGGAACAACGAATGTGAATTTAAATGAAAGGAACAACAAATGTGAATTTAAATGAAAGGAATTCACAAGCGATAAATTGACAGGAAATGGGAATGGAACAACAATCGATAATCTCCAAATATAATGTCTACTCTCTATGAATGGAACAACACAACCAATTCATAAAAGAATCAACACATTAACGAGTCTATTCTGATTGTTGAAAGAAACATCAAATCACATATTTATAACAAAACTCATAAAATTACAGATAAGACAGTAGCTCCTGTCAATTGGGCCCACAATATTCAAAATATATTTCTATGAAAAACTCAGTACGTGGAAATGATCAAAACGCTTGAAGCTTCCATTAATTCTATAATTGATAAGTCATTTACAATGGGATTGTTGTACAGAGTGTCAACAATTAAGAGATACGAATTCTAGTATATCTCTCGACTCTTCTTTATATATTACAATGAGATAAGTAAATTAATCTATCCCAAGGATCAAGAGATCCTCAGGTTTACGTTTACTATTTATGAAGATTGAAAGATAAAAAGTCCATCTTCCCTTGAACCATTTTATGCCTGATTTCTTCGATCTTTAATGGTCTGTGCATCTTCATTATTTTCTTAATCATTCTTTAGTTAACAACAATTGTCCATTTATACATAAAATCAAAACAATTCAAACCAAAGTTCAAAAAATATCTAATGTCATTTAATATTATTTCCTAAGAATTTTTTAACCATTTTGCTTCCCTAATCACTTCAAACTAATAGAAAAGTCAGCAAATAATATATCATAAACCAAAGTAAAAAGAAGAATATTTATACCTTTTTCTCACCCCAACATACCCCCTAGCTTAACTTTTTTCATGTCTTCATGCAACAAGAGAGTTCATATGCAAAGCAATGATACTGAAAGGTGGAGAGGTCTCTTCTCTAGGCCTTTGGAACCCATGCTTACATTTAAGCTCTTCAAAAGAAGCATCTTCCTTTTTCTTATGGATTTCATAAACACTCTGATAATCCTCTGGAGGATACAAAATAATGGGGGGACTATACCTGCATCCAATATAGGAAGGCCCTTATTCCATGATCATTTTGGCATACCTTTCTAATCTAAGAGTAGCTTCTTGAAAATTCCTAAAACCAAATGGTTCCCTATTCTTGACTTCATTTGAAGAGACACTCCATCTTAATTTGGCAGCAGAAAGGGATTCTTCTTTAATTTCTCTAAAATTCTGCAGCCTTGAATGCACAACATGTCTATGGATGGGAGCTAAAGATTCCACAACCTTCTCCCTCTTCATAAATTATCTATGTTGCAAAATGGTATCAAAGGGTTTAGAAGGTTCTCCTCTGATCCACAAGTCTAGCCCATTCTCTCTTTTCATGAAGACCTTATGTTCCTTGGCCCACCTAAGTTGATTTTTAGAAAAAGATAAAAAGGTTTGAAACTAGATATCCCCAGTGAATGGATTTGGGTTCGCATCTCTGTTTTCTTCTAGCATAAAATTATGAAGACATAATTCACACAAAAGTATTGTGCTACATCCTCTTGTTCTTTAAAACATGAAACAAAATTAGAGACAGTGGTAAAATCAGAAGGTGTCCTTGCCCTAATGCCTTTCACTTTTAATAATAGATAATGTTCCAACAAAAATAGGGCATAATTAGTAGCAGGGGCCCTGCAAGCTAATATATCAGAATAAATAGAGAAAATATTTTTATTTTCTCCAAAGCTCCATCAAGCTGACCCTGCACCTTATTTAACTTTTCTTTTGATCTGCTGAGATCAACAAAGGTTTCATTCTTAGTTGTTGACATGGCTTAGAGTTGTCTGACAACTTTTTGAGGCTCTGTTACTATCACCATTTCATTTCGGCATTGGGTTAGGGTTTGTTGGGATTGTTCCAAATATTATTCCAACCTTATAATAGTGGCATCCTGTTCAGGGAAATGAAATAATTCTTTAGTCTGAACAACTGTTTCTACTATTGTTGGAGCATCTATTTGAGTTTTTGTTTAAACTGATTCCAAAGGAGAATGAAAATTTGTTTGTGTTTCAACATAATTAGTGTGAATTTCCCTCCTGGGAAGTGGATTTCTTCCCTGTACTCTAAACCTCTTAGATTTTTTATTCTTATGGGCTTTTTTAGATTGTTCCAGCCACTTTTTAAGTTGTCTAATTTTTTATTTCAATCTTCCAACTTTTTGTTTTAATACCTTTATTTTCTTGACCCTCTTCCTTAATGTCTTGTTTTCATGTTCCAATTTTCTGATTTTGTTATTGCCTTTTTCTGTTGTTTCTTTATGTCCAAGGGGAATTTCAAGGTCTTCCCCACCTTGATAAATTTGCAATTCATTCCCTGTATCCTCTGGGCACTCTTGTTTCTCTAAAGGACTGTCCTCATCGAATTGAAGTTTTGGATGTTCTTCTACCTAAGTATATTACCTCATAGGAGAGGATGGCATCTCCATATCAAGAAGATCAAAGACAAAGTTTGAAGGAGGAGAGGTTGGAGCTTGGGGTTCTTCTGGCCCGTCTGTATCCTTAGTAAGTGATATCCCCAAATTTTCCAACACTTGGGCCATCTCCTCTTCATAACTTATGAAGAAATCATCCTACTGTCCTATAGAGTTTTCATGTGATGGCTCTTCTGTTTGCACAATTTCCTGAGTGCTTTTAGGTTGTCTTGTCTCTTTATCCATTCTTATTTTAACAAAGGAGGTTTTAGGAACATAAATTGTTCTTTTTATTTTCCTTTTTGATGTTTCATCTTGCATGCTCTAAGTTTCTACCAACTGAATAATGTTTGTTTCTATTTCAGGTTGGGGGGATGGTATTTCTATTTGGTAATTATCTCCCTCTATCTGGGTTACCTCAATTCCTTGTGGAGGAATTTTGTGGTGTACTTCTGGTTGCTCAATTTGCAAGGGTCTATCGAGATCAATTAGGTCCCCCCACATTATTTGTGTATGATTTAAGGCCCTTTCTACTATCAATTTTACTAACTCATGATGATTGATTATGTTAGTAGGTCCTTTGGATTTTTGGGTTCTTCTAGCGACCTCATGCAGCATGCTATTCAAAAAGAATGGTATATTTAACACTAACCGTTGTTTTAACACTGCCAACAACTTGAGGTGGCAAGGTATCACCATGTCATATCATTCATCGCATGTGATGTATATCTACACCATGCCTGCTAGCTCTCTCCAAGGTTCACTAAGAGCAGTGGGGTTGAGGCCTTTTCCTTTCTTGTCGAATTCCTCCCCTGGTTCTGCAAAGGATTCCATAGCTTCCTGGAGTGTTGTGTATTTACCAGTCCATTGTGTTCCTTCATTTGGAAATCCTGTTACCTCAGCTATGATGGAATCCGTGACTGGTATTTGTATGCCCCAAATTACTGAGACTCCTCCCTGTAGATTTTGGAAGAATGTTAGAGAAATATTTATATCAAATCCTTGCAGTATGTTAAAATATTGTGTCCACCCTAAACGATCTAGAATTTCCCTTGCTTGATCAGTTACTTGCAGCAATGTAGGCTCACGATGAATACTTCGGCCACCCATATCTTCTGTAAACAAATCAGCACAACTATCGTTCGCACCTGCAAAACTAGTTAGACCATCATGTAAAAGAAAGTTACTAGAAATGGTAAAAATTACAGAACAACAATGGTATATAAACATACATAATTTCCCATTATCTGTAATCATTATGGCTTATCAATAATCGCGTGGAATTTCCACCCCCTAATGAGTGAAAGATCGATCTCGACCAATCGTATGTGTGAATGTAATAATGATGACCAGTCAAGTGAAGGATAATTATTATGCTGCCGCCGCTAGAAGAACAACCATTGATAACTTTCAAAGCAACTTAATGTTAATCATGAATGATAATCACATCTTTTGGGGAAAGTGTAAGCCTAAATACCAATATCCAATGTTAAGGAAGAAATTCCAAATACTCCTAAAATGTCCACATTTTATAAATATGCCACGTGTCATAATTTTTTTATCCTCCCTTGTTTTGAATATAGAAAGAATGATAACCTCTTTTTTAAGAAAGGAAGTCTATGAGTACAATAAAAACTTAGTGAATTAAGATAAACTTCAATACCACAAGCAAAGCCACTGCTTCCAGTAGGAATCCATAGCCTCGATAGGGTTTCCATTTAACCCATATATGAGTCAGTATCCTCAATAAATAGTTTGAATAGTCTTTTTCCAAAAATGCCACTATCCTGGTTTGGTAACTAGAGAACGGAAATGCCACTCACTAGATCATAACAAATTTAACAAGCCAGCTTGTGATGAGACATATTGTCCTTTGACCCTAAATTCCAAAGGCCATTACCCTAGTGTGATATCCATAGTGGGAATGTCACTTATGTTAATCTCTTATGATCGTGGTAGGTTGGCTCATGATGAGACCCCCTATCATCTACTCCTTAAGAGTGTGGGATGGCGTAAGAAGTGTAATAATGCCAAGTAAAATTGTGCCTTAGACTCCTTATTATGATGTGAAGGAAAATTATCATTCAAGTATATGTATATATATAGGGAGAAGAAACAAATTATGGTGGTTATGGATTATGAACAATATTATGATAATTTGAAGAAATCAATCCATAAACAATTTGATAAGGTATGCTAGATATTCCTCGAAAATAAAATAAGAAATCATTACCATGATAATTAGAAGTGATGTTGTTGAAAATTAGTAAGTGAAGTTCATACCCAAAGGAGTAGCTAAATGTATCAGGAGTAGTCATAAAAATGACACGTGTTGTTGGTGGAAACAAAAACCATTATTTTCAAGGGAAAGGAACAACAACATGAATAACCGCAAAAGGAACAACAATTATTTCTTTCGAATGAACAACAATACCCGAAAAGGGAACAACAATCACAAGAAAGGGAACGACAATTTTTACGTTCGAATGAATGACACTACCTGCAAAGGGAAAAACAATCATAACAAAGGGAATGGCAATTTTTATGTTTGAATGAACGACACTACCCTCAAAGGGAACAACAATCGTGACAAAGGGAACGATAATTGTTACGTTCAGGAAAGGTGATGATGATGTTCAAATTTATCCATCTACTTAAGTAATTGGATACCTCCCGCATAAATTTTTCTTTAGCGAATCTAGGATTGATTAGTCATCAACTAAATTCATTTAATTTTATAGGTAGTTTTATTCAATGATCATGGGAATACAATATATTGGATGGTTTATGGTGTCATGCATTCATTTTTATTTACTATAGTCATAATTGCACATCTTTTGAGTGTAGTGTCTGAATTTTGCTGCGAAACATGACATATTCATCTCATGTATAAAAACAAGGCCTATATTCAATGGAATAGTGAAACAAGAGAAATTTGGAGTTTAAATGAGGAACATAAAAGAGTTCTAATTATATTTCACTACATTAATATTTCACATCCTTTATAGTCCATGTTCTCCAAAGAACTTTATAGCGACTTCCCTAGAAAGTAAAAAAAACTTAAGAAAAACTCAATAAAATCTTCAAAGAAAAATATATACAATATGTACAGTGCTAGAAAAAAAACAATTTCATAGAGCTGAAGCTGTTGGGTTACCTTCCCAGCCAGCTGAAATCTGAACAATAGGATCATTACTTACTTCTTGGCAAAAGGATTCTTTTGAAAGCGGTTGATGGTAGATCCGTAGCCAATGTCCATTTACTAGAAAAGGAGAATCAGACCCGTCGATGGTAACTAAAGTGACAGTTCCATTATCATGGACTTCCTTGATTTCATATGGTCCCAGCCACCTTGTCTGCAATTTCCCAGGAAAATAATGAAATATGGAATCATAAATAAATGCCCAATCACCTTTCTGGAAGGATTTCTTCTTGATATGCTTGCCATGCCAGTTATCTCTCTTCTTTTGAATAATAGTTGTGCACTGAAGGGAAAACAAGCGTGATTCATCTAACTCATTGATTTTTTGTAAGCACTATGTGTGTGCTTCTGTAAGATCTAGTCCAATTTCTTGGGCAATGTTTAGAGTCTTGATCTCAAATTCAATTGGAATGATAGGCCCTTTTCCAAATACTAGGTGATAAGGAGAGTAGCTAGTAGTGTTACGCCATGTTGTGCGATAGGTCCATAAGGCATTTGGAAGCTCGACTACCCAATTTTGATGGTTTGTTCATGCTATTTTTGTCAAGATTTCCTCCAAGAATTTATTGGTACTTTCCACTTGTCCATTTGCTTGGGGGTGGTATGGGGAGGTAAACCTATGTTTAATGTGATAATTGCACAGAGTGGCGAATATTTTATGTGCTGTAAATTGTGAACCTACGTTCGTGATTACTTCCCTAGATAATACATAGTGTACAAATAGTTAAAATAGAAATTTAATGAATTCTTCCTTAGTTACATTTGGTAAGGATACTGCTTCTACCCACTTGGTCATATAGTCTGTTGCAACTAGTATATAAGATTTTGGGTTTGATTTTGGGTTAAAGGGACCAACAAAATCTAGTGCCCATCTCTTGAAAGTTTCTATCACCACCTCTAGTTGTAGGGGCATTTCATCATCTTGGCCTGGTCAGCCCATCCTATGACAACTATCATAGGCCTGGACATACTTCTTTGCATCTTTAAATTGTTGGACGATTGGTTGTTGTCATTGATGTCAACCCTAGTCATGGGTTTTGGACCGCAAGATTGATGAAGGTATTTGGACATGAAGGAAAATGCATATGCAGATAAAACACTCATGGATGGATAGTATACATCATGTTGTTTCCGGTGGTATGTGGCACGTCACGTGGATCCTCATGGTTGAGGAGAAATAAATTTTTGAAGATGACAAAGTGAATTGTACATGTAGGCCCTGA
>JASDQU010262533.1:5423-15544 GCA_032191745.1 Picea mariana
TTCACGTAGGAATATCTGTCCGAACCGACATCTTTATTTCATATCAAACCGAAAGTAGGAACTACGGTAAAGTCGATGGGGTAGTCATGCAAGATTCCCCACTCGAAATGACTCTTACAAGGACAGTCACATGTCTTAACAGAAAGATAACTTGGAAATGTGGGTCAAACCACACCAAAAGTCGGAGAAGTGCTCCGAGTTTCCAAGATTCCTCTAGCAAGATATGACATATCCATTATTTTCTGTATGTACAAAGTGGAGTTGATATCGACAACCCACGGAAAATGGATGACACCACTGTCGGCCATATAGACTTGAATTATTAATCAAATGCGTGATTTTTGAAATGATTAAATAAATATGGGTCCCAATGTTGGGTGTAAACTTCTCGCACCAAGTCTGGATCATCATCAGGATTTCCATATTGTCGAAGTAGGAACTTTGTACGAAGAATCCATGGATTTTTTTCTTTTACAAATAGATCCTTATAATTTTCTTCGGAGAATAAGTCAGAAATAGTATCCAGAGGTTGATTGAAACGTAGGAACATTTTGCCGGTTTCAGTAACATCTGGATTAATGCCAACAGGATTTAGACCAAATTTATTCCACCATTCTATTATCCAGTCTGGTTCTTCCCAATTTCTGAACTCATGTGCAAACTTGATCATGCAGTAATAGAAGTTAAATCTGTTGGTCCACAAACAAACATTAAACCACATTTCTTTGTATTGTTCGTAATTTAGACCAAATAACAATTCTTCAGGATTCTGTTGGGGCCAGTCTGATAGAGATCTCATTCTATTGATTTGGAATGAATGATAGACAGGAGATCATGACCATCCTCTTGTATTTCTGTCATACCATTGAGTATCTTCACCTCTGAGCCTGGTTAAGTCTCCAAATTGAATAAGCTTTTCCCTAGAGGTGATGGTAATAGGTTGATGTATTTGCCCCAGAACATGTTGTGGAGGAAGAACTACTATACTAGTATTGTTTGAAAATCCTGGGAGTCCTAGTTCGAGTTTTTCTGAATGTCTCAGCTACCATGTTGGTTTCCATTGGGCTTTGAATACATCCAAAGGTGTGTTATCAGCATAGTAAGTGCTGACTGGTTTATCCCTTTCTTTGCCAAATACTTCTACCACAACCATGCAGGTATAATATGCTATTTGCATATGTCTTTCAGAGATGAATGGGAGTTCAATTCTTTTGCTGGAAACATTTTTTAGCATGGGCATTGTAATAAAGTAACCAAGATTTCCTTTACAGATACAAGATCCATGAGGTGTTACTACTGATAAAAATGGTGCTCCCAAAATTCAGTCCACAGGAAGATCAGAAATATGAAATCTCATGCCTAGGCTATAATCTTCTATCAATACATTAGCCCTAGGAATTTCATATTTAAAGCTTGTGTTCTTGTTCCCTAGTCCAGTAGCAGCTCCAAAGCTAGGTGCCCAATACTTGGCTGGTATCAGATTTTTATGGACAATGTTAATATCTGACCCTGTATCAATGAGAGACGTCATTTTGAATATTTGATTGCAGATTTCAATAGTAACCTGAACATAATATTTTTGATAGGAGACTGGTAGTACCTGCATTCTATTAATTCCTTGAAACTCTGATGAAGATTTTTCTGGGATAAAAGTTTCAAGAGGGGCATCCTCTAATGGTGGTGGAATAGACTCAATTCTTTCCTTAATGATGTTAATTTCTTGTCTGGCCCAAGAGTCTATAGGATATCCCACTTCTACTTCTTGCTGGAGAATGTCTAAATCTCTCCGGATGCTTGCTACCTCTGACTTTAGGGAAGAAATTTCTTTTGCCAAATATTGAATAGAGATATTTTGAGGTTTCGGCTCTCTATTGAATTTTATATAGGTTTTTGTATTCTTGTCAAAAGAGGCATCTAAGAAAAGTGGTTGCCTTTTCGATGTATCACTACCCTTTCCTTTATGTTCAGATTTCACAGCTTTAATATATGCATCAAGAAGAGAAGATTTTATTTCTCCATCTGGGAGACTTTTAATTTGTGCTAGCATCTGAGCTTCGTGGTCACCTGTATTCTGATACATGCAGACTTTTAATTTCTCCACAGGCAAAGATTCTGCTTCTGAGGCAGAACTAGTACATGTACACTGATAAGAACTTCTCCATCTGCATGAATTGTGCATAAGAATTTCTTCATCTGAACTTGTTTCTTCTTCAGATGATGTTGAAGAACAACAGCCTTCTTCCAAAATATGGGTTTCTAATTTAGGCCTGTTATGGGGATTGTAGGGACAGGAATTTGTATCATGTGTTTGATCCCCACATCTATTACAAGAATATCTTACTTGCTTTCTTTCTAGAACTTCTTTAGCCCTTATTTCAGAGGCTTTCCCTTTGCCTTTTCTGGAGGCATCATTTTCAGGACACTCATGTGCATAGTGTCCATTGTTCCCACAGATCCAACATTTGATCTGTTGTTTGGCTTCATGCTTATGATTTTTAAGCTTGATATCATGTGGTGCAAAATAATGAGTATTTGGAACATACTTATATCTTCCTTGAGGTTTTTTGTTCCTCTCTTTTTTGTAATCCTTGCGCCTTTTCCTGGTTTGTAATCTAGGAGCTGTGTTGTAGAGGCCATATTGTTCACATACAGACTTTTGATCAGGCAAATAAGAATTTTTTGAAACAAATTTCTGGATCTTCATACTAGTACAAAGACCTATTAGGGATCTAGTGATAATGGAATATATTTCTCCCCATGTGTATGTTTCATATGGGAGAGTAAAAGTATCTTCCATTTTGAGGTATTCTACAAATTTGCTAGGCAAGGCTTCCATATATACTTGTTTCCAGAGAAAATTCTTACTATCTTTTACCTCAAAGATCCTTTGGGTCCACTCTTTGTGAAATTGTTCATACTCTGACATTTTTCTGCATTTCATGTTCATTAGAACAATTTCATGTTTATCAGAGATTTCTTCCTCTGTTCCACACCAGTGTTCTAGGATGAGTGTGGTTAATGCTCCAATCATATTGTTCATGGGAGTACCATCAGAGTGATAAACTATGTCTCCCTGCTCATCTTTCAATGTTTCAGATTCCATCTTTGTAATCATAAGGGGAGATGAGATTACCTCCCACCATTTGCTTAAAGTTCTAGTGAAGCACTGTATGATGGTTTTGTAGGCTTCTACCTCACCTTTTCCCTTCATACACATTATTTTATAAGAGACAAACATCCGATCAATCATTTGATGGATTTGTGCAACAGAAAGATTATCTATATTCCATTCTTGGTACCAGTCTTCAGCAAAGGTTTGGGATTCAGGCAATTTCCCTTTTCCTATTAGGTCTGGTGCAGCTGGTCTGTTGGAATGGTGAGGGATATCTTCATAGGAGGGTTTCCTAATGGTGACTAGGGAGAGGTTTTCTTCTTCATTTTTCTTGGAGCTTTCTGTCTTTTCTTGCTCAGGAGGGAAAAAGAAAGGAAATTTCTTTTTGATGGTTTTCTCAGATGGTTTATATACAGGTGAAAGTATAGAGATATGAGGACTAGGAAAAAGAAATGAAGATGGGATTGGCTTATCTTCTCGGCTAGATTTCTTTTTGATGTCTGTTAGGGTTTTCCCTATTTCAGTCAGAGCTGTTCCTAACCCTTCCATCAGATCTTCATGATTTTCTTTAGTTTTGAAAGAAACCTGATATAAGGTTGTATCAACCTTATCCTTGACATCAACTATCTTTTCATGGATTTGATTTATAGAATGAACAATTGTGTTAGTGGAGACTTGCAAGTCCATGATTTGTTCTTGTTTGACAGTATCTTTTGCCAAGCATACTTGTGTTGCCATTCCCTTCAAAGATATATTTGTCCAGTTCAGTTGCTCTGAAACTGACTAAACTCTTCTGTCTATTCCTGATAACTGGTGTGCTTCATCAGTAAGTAATGGAATAGCTTTGGCTTGCTTTGAGCTGTCCTCTAAAACAATACCTTGAAAAGGTGGAAAAGTAGTTTTTGATTCTATTATAGTTCCATCTATGCTTTTCCACTTGTGGTTAGGAGAAACAGAGCTTTCTCCTGTCATCTGGACTATTGGTGCTATATACAGCTTTCTCCATTCGAAGAAAGATATCCAACAATCTTCTTGATCCATATATTGTTTCCATAAATTTGACAAATTTTGTTTTTCTAATTCTGGAGTAGTTTTGTCAAAATCTTGGGAATCAGGATTTGTGAACAAATCCCAATTTGTCATTTTCTTGATCCATTCCTCTGGGAAAGAACCCCTTTTGCAGCCAGTCATTATAGTTAGATATTTCAGAATTTCTTCTACAGCTGGTCTGCTTATATTTTTAGGCAAAGGGTTAGAAAATCTACAGTCTGGTATGGCTACATCACATTGTTCAATGTATCCTAGGCCATATTTTGAAGAGTTTGGAGTTCTAGTACCTCTGTAGATTTCTTTTAGATGAGGATCAAGACTTTCAATGGAAGGCATATAATGGATCATAGCACATAAAACAGGTTTAGAAGAAGATGCAGACATTTCTACAGTGTTTTGTACAGATCTAACAGATTGAGAATCCATACTAGGTATTTCTATCTTTACACAGAAAAGGAGGGCTTTGAAACTAGTCTCTCGCTTTTCCCGAAGGTGCGTGGATTTCGTCAGGCTGCTGGCCTACTCCTCAGGTAAAGACTAGAAAACAGTTCAGCGAGTCGCAGTAGTGGAACTGTGCCTTTAAACAGCCTGAGACTACTGATACGTCTTTGGATTCAATATTAAACAAAGTCGGACATACAGAGACTAGATATGTAATAAAATGAGCGAATAGCTATAACAGCGAAGTCTGTTATCATACCCGGGGCGAAATGAAGTGTCGTGGCTCAGAAGAAGATGCAGACATTTCTACAGTGTTTTGTACAGATCTAACAGATTGAGAATCCATACTAGGTATTTCTATCTTTACACAGAAAAGGAGGGCTTTGAAACTAGTCTCCCGCTTTTCCCGAAGGTGCGTGGATTTCGTCAGGTTGCTGGCCTACTTCTCAGGTAAAGACTAGAAAACTGTTCAGCAAGTCGCAGTAGTGGAACTGTGCCTTTAAACAGCCCGAGACTACTGATACGGCTCTGGATTCAATATTAAACAGAGTCGGACATACAGAGACTAGATATGTAATAAAATGAGCGAATAGCTATAACAGCGAAGTCTGTTATCATACCCGGGGTGAAATGAAGTGTCGTGGCTCTGATACCATTTGTAAGAAGGGGCCTCCTATGGAAGAGAATGAAGCTTGTTGTGTGTTTTCTTCCTTCTGCGCATGTTGTTTCAGTTATCCATCATGAAATCACCCACTCGAAGTCCATCGAGCGTTTCCTTCACAAACCAGTTTTATCTGAAGCCGATGTGTGGATTCTCCGGACTAGCCTTCTCAGCTACCACTGCCCTTAGCGGCCACCTGCCTTAGCGGGATTTACTACCACTGATCACTGCTGCCAATTATCCACCATCCAATCAACCTTAATAACAGGGGCGAGCAACTTACGGACACAACTGAAAATCAACAGAATAGAATTCAGAATGCGCAGAATACATAGACAGTAGGCAAAACATCAGAAATATGCGGAAGCTTTGATATATTAATCTTCAGAGAAAAATAATGGCTCTCGAGTATTACAGAAGTATGTGCCAAAGGCACTGATAACAGATACAAAGAGAGCAGGATGCTCTTTGCTCAGACTATACAGACTCTAAGAATGACTCAAGCTTCGGACAGAAGGGAAGCTAGAAAATTGACTGACTCACTGACTCTAATGACCGATGCCCAAATGAATCGCAATATCTCCTTATATATCAATTGTGAGTGGAGATGCAATCATAAGGCATTTTACAAGACTTGAATCTTGGCCCAATATGTTGGCCATTAGATCTACTTTAGTGATTTGGAAGATTAATTCACGCAGGAATATCTGTCTGAACCGACATCTTTATTTCATATCAAACTGAAAGTAGGAACTACGGTAAAGTCGATGGGGTAGTCATGCAAGATTCCCCACTCGAAATGACTCTTACAAGGACAGTCACATGTCTTAACATAAAGATAACTTGGAAATGTGGGTCAAACCACACCAAAAGTCAGAGAAGTGCTCCGAGTTTCCAAGATTCCTCTAGCAAGATATGACATATCCATTATTTTATTTATGTACAAAGTGGAGTTGATATCGACAACCCACGGAAAACGGATGACACCACTGTCGGCCATCTAGACTTGAATTATTAATCAAATGGGCGATCTTTGAAATGATTAAAGAAATATGGGTCCCAATGTTGGGTGTAAACTTCTCGCACCAAGTCTGGATCATGATCAGGATTTCCATATTGCCGAAGTAGGAAGTTTGTTCAAAGAATACATGGATGTTTTTCTTTTACAAATAGATCTTTATAATTTTCTTCGGAGAATAAGTCAGAAATAGTATCCAGAGGTTGATTGAAATGTAGGAACATTTTGCCGGTTTCAGTAACATTCTAGATTAATGCCAACAGGATTTAGACCAAATTTATTCCACCATTCTATTATCCAGTCTGGTTCCTCCCAATTTCTGAACTCATGTGCAAACTTGATCATGCAGTAATAGAAGTTAAATATGTTGGTCCACAAACAAACATTAAACCACATTTCTTTGTACTGTTCATAATTTATACCAAATAACAATTCTTCAAGATTCTGTTGGGGCCAGTCTGATAGAGATCTCATTCTATTGATTTGGAATGAATGATAGACAGGAGATCATGACCATCCTCTTGTATTTCGGTCATACCATTGAGTATCTTCACCTCTGAGCCTGGTTAAGTCTCCAAATTGAATAAGATTTTCCCTGGAGGTGATGGTAATAGGTTGGTGTATTTTCCCCAGAACATGTTGTGGAGGAAGAACTACTATACTAGTATTGTTTGAAAATCCTGGGAGTCCTAGTTTGAGTTTTTCTGAATGTCTCATCTGCCATGTTGGTTTCCATTGGGCTTTGAATACATCCCAAGGTGTTTTATCAGCATAGTAAGTGTTGACTGGTTTATCCCTTTCTTTGTCAAATACTTCTACCACAACCATGCAGGTATAATATGTTATTTGCATAGGTCTTTCAGAGATGAATGGGAGTTCAATTCTTTTGTTGGAAACATTTTTCAGCATGGGCATTGTAATAAAGTAACCAGGATTTCCTTTACAGATACAAGATCCATGAGGTGTTACTACTGATAAAAATGGTGCTCCCAAAATGCATTCCACAGGAAGATCAGAAATATGAAATCTCATGCCTAGGCTATAATCTTCTATCAATACATTAGCCCTAGGAATTTCATATTTAAAGCTTGTGTTCTTGTTCCCTAGTCCAGTAGCAGCTCCAAAGCTAGGTGCCCAATACTTGGCTGGTATCAGAATTTTATGGAGAATGTTAATATCTGACCCAGTATCAATGAGAGCCTTCATTTTGAATATTTGATTGCAGATTTCAATAGTAACCTGAACATAATATTTTTGATAGGAGACTGGTAGTACCTGCATTTCGTTAATTCCTTGAAACTCTGATGAAGATTTTTCTGGGATAAAAGTTTTGAGAGGGGAATCCTCTAATGGTGGTGGAATAGACTCAATTCTTTCCTTAATGATGTTAATTTCTTGTCTGGCCCAAGAGTCTATAGGATATCCCACTTCTACTTCTTGCTGGAGAATGTCTAAATCTCTCTGGATGCTTGCTACCTCTGACTTTAGGGAAGAAATTTCTTTTGCCAAATCTTGAACAGAGATATTTTGAGGTTTCAGCTCTCTATTGAATTTTATATAGGTTTTTGTATTCTTGTCAAAAGAGGCATCTAAGAAAAGTGGTTGCCTTTTCGATGTATCACTACCCTTTCCTTTCTGTTCAGATTTCACAGCTTTAATATATGCATCAAGAAGAGAATATTTTATTTCTCCATCTGGGAGACTTTTAATTTGTGCTAGCATCTGAGCTTCGTGGTCACCTGTATTCTGATACATGCAGACTTTTAATTTCTCCACTGGCAAAGATTTTGCTTCTGAGGTAGAACTAGTACATGTACACTGATAAGAACTTCTGCATTTGCATGAATTGTGCATAAGAATTTCTTCATCTGAACTTGTTTCTTCTTCAGATGATGTTGAAGAACAACAGCCTTCTTCCAAAAGATGGGCTTCTAATTTAGGCCTGTTATGGGGATTGTAGGGACGGGAATTTGTATCATGTGTTTGATCCCCACATCTGTTGCAAGAATATCTTACTTGCTTTCTTTCTAGAACTTCTTTAGCTCTTATTTCAGAGGCTTTCCCTTTTCCTTTTCTAGAGGCATCATTTTCAGGACACTCATGTGCATAGTGTCCATTGTTCCCACAGATCCAACATTTGATCTGTTGTTTGGCTTCATGCTTATGAGTTTTAAGCTTGATATCATGGGGTGCAAAATAATGAGTATTTGGAACATACTTGTATCTTCCTTGAGGCTTTTTGTTCCTCTCTTTTTTGTAATCCTTGCACCTTTTCCTGGTTTGTAATCTAGGAGCTGTGTTGTAGAGGCCATACTGTTCACATACAGACTTTTGATCAGGCAGATAAGAAGTTTTTGAAACATATTTCTGGATCTTCATACTAGTACAAAGACCTATTAGGGATCTAGTGATAATGGAATATATTTCTCCCCATGTGTGTGTTTCATATGGGAGAGTAAAAGTATCTTCCATTTTGAGGTATTCTACAAATTTGCTAGGCAAGGCTGCCATATATACTTGTTTCCAGAGCAAATTCTTACTATCTTTTACCTCAAAGATCCTTTGGGTCCACTCTTTGTGAAATTGTTCATACTCTGACATTTTTCTGCATTTCATCTTCATTAGAACAATTTCATGTTTATCAGAGATTTCTGCCTCTGTTCCACACCAGTGTTCTAGGATGAGTGTGGTTAATGCTCCAATCATATTGTTCATGGGAGTACCATCAGAGTGATAAACTATGTCTCCCTGCTCATCTTTCAATGTTTCAGATTCCATCTTTGTAATCATAAGGGGAGATGAGATTACCTCCCACCATTTGCTTAAAGTTCCAATGAAGCACTGTATGATGGTTTTGCAGGCTTCTACCTCACCTTTTCCCTTCATACACATTATTTTATAAGAGACAAACATCCGATCAATCATTTGACGGATTTGTGCAACAGAAAGATTATCTATATTCCATTCTTGGTACCAGTCTTCTGCAAAGGTTTGGGATTCAGGCAATTTCCCTTTTCCTATTAGGTCTGGTGCAGCTGGTCTATTGGAATGGTGAGGGATATCTTCATAGGAGGGTTTCCTAATGGTTACTAGGGAGAGGTTTTCTTCTTCATTTTTCTTGGAGCTTTCTGGCTTTTCTTGCTCAGGAGGGAAAAAGAAAGGAAATTTCTTTTTGATGGTTTTCTCAGATGGTTTATATACAGGTGAAAGTATAGAGATATGAGGATTAGGAAAAAGAAATGAAGATGGGATTGGCTTATCTTCTAGGCTAGATTTATTTTTTATGTCTGTTAGGGTTTTCCCTATTTCAGTCAGAGTTGTTCCTAACCCTTCCATCAGATCTTCATGATTTTCTTTAGTTTTGAAAGAGACCTGATATAAGGTTGTATCAACCTTATCCTTGACATCAACTATCTTTTCATGGATTTGATTTATAGAATGAACAATTGTGTTAGTGGAGACTTGCAAGTCCATGATTTGTTCTTGTTTGACAGTATCTTTTGCCAAGCATACTTGTGTTGCCATTCCCTTCAAAGCAATATTTGTCCAATTCAGTTGCTCTGAAACTGATTGAACTCTTCTGTCTATTCCTGATAACTGGTGTGCTTCATCAGTAAGTAATGGAATAGATTTGGCTTGCTTTGAGCTGTCCTCTAAAACAATGCCTTGAAAAGGTGGAAAAGTAGTTTTTGATTCTATTATAGTTCCATCTATGCTTTTCCACTTGTGGTTAGGAGAAACAGAGCTTTCTCCTGTCATCTGGACTATTGGTTTTATATACAGCTTTCTCCATTCGAAGAAAGATATCCAACAATCTTCTTGATCCATATATTGTTTCC
>JASDQU010262535.1:0-15544 GCA_032191745.1 Picea mariana
CGTCGGCTACATGCCCTCGACCAGTAGGTGCCCCACATGTTCTTGACTCTCCTTTTTTGTGTCTATAGTGCCCCTTATATCGAGCATACGATAAGCCCCCTCCCCTTGACTCCATGGTCCTAGATGCTTCCAACCAATCCATTAGTCCCTTCTTAACTCCATGGTCCTAGACGTTTCCAACCAATCCATTTGTCCCATGTGCACCTCCATTCAAACTCTATATGACAACAACACCACAAACCAATTCTCTCATTCTCTAGCAAAGAAAAACAACTCTCTGGCTCACATATAAACGTTGCAAACCATACCATATCATTATCACTTAATACATGCACAACCCTAAACAAAATGACAAGCAGGTGCGTAGTGTTCCCTTATCTTTCCAACTTCTATTCATAACAACTTGCAAGTGTTTGACTCATAGAGATGTAGTTAGTTAGACCAAGCAATTACATATGCATTTATAAGTACATTCAAAACCTATGCACAAGGGCAAGAACATATGCATTTATGAGTACATTCAAAACCTACACACAAGGGCAAGCACAATATAACTTCTCATTATAACATGATATTGAAAACTGCAAAGTGTAATTAGGTTTTTTGATATGGCATTATGAGAGTTAATAGTTTATATAAGAATGGTTACTATTTATATTTATGGTTTATGTTATTATTTATAGTTAATCATTATATTAGGTTTATGTTTTCCCATTCACATTATTATACAGTTGAAAACTCATAGCCTTAGTTATTTTGGTAGGAAGGTGAGTTAGATTTCTTATATATTATTAAGTAGGAAGGTGACTTAGATTTCTTATATTATTAAGTAGGAAGCTGAGTTAGATTTCTCATATGTGAGCATTTTTATTGTATATAAATACAAAACATAAAAGATTTAGAAAACTCCATTACCACTGTATTAGAACACACTATGCATAATATGAGTATGTAAAAACCAATTACAAGCTTAGATTCATCTTAACTCTGGATCTATCAGGTATGGAGAGGGATCAAGTCTCTGGATGTGCTA
Organism: Picea mariana; assembly: GCA_032191745.1. Classification (NCBI taxonomy): domain Eukaryota; kingdom Viridiplantae; phylum Streptophyta; class Pinopsida; order Pinales; family Pinaceae; genus Picea; species Picea mariana. Next base: position 1,034 of record JASDQU010262535.1, read on the forward strand.
ACCTTTTTTAGAGTGAAAAAATTGAGGAGAGGTTAAAGGTTTGAACATCGAGATATTTGATCCTTCTCTGTGCTCAAGAGAGTACCATACTTATTCCATTTGAGCATAACACAAACTGGCCACGTGGAAACAACCACATGTTACTCATCCTGTTAGGGCCATGCTTAAAAGCTACGCCATAAAGGGACCACTTTGGACTTAATTTTGAAAGAATGTATAGAATTAGATCTAGATCATCACCTAAAACATCTAGAATAGTTGTTTGAAAGCTTTTGAGTGTTACCATTTCTCTATACAACTAGGGCTTTACCTCTTTCTTGACTAGACGGTAACACTGATGTAGTTTCTTTACTTGGTGATTTTCTTCTTGTGACATTTCTTTGAGAAGTAATTTTTCTTCCCACAATGACGACAAGGATGGGGATCAAAACATTGTGACTCCAAGTGACCAAGATCATGTTGACTTTGTTCTTTTACTTCTTCACATTTGTTTATGTTGTTGTCATTTTGTGCGTCTTTTTTGGTCTCATCTTTGGAAGATTCCACATCTTTTGTGCCTTGTGCATCAACTATTAAGTCTTATGTATCATACGTAACATCAACCATATTCATTATGTCTTGTGTATCACAAGTTGCATCAACCTATTGTATGAACTCATTTGTATCACATGCTGCATCAACCATTTGGATAAACTCCCCTGTGGCACATGTGAAGGTAAATTTGGGTGTGCAATCCACTTTTATACTAATTTGAAGAAGGTTTTCTTTTAAGGGGAGGTTCTCTAGAGACTTTCATCATCTATACATATAAACAAGTACCATGCGTGTCTATCCACAATGTATCAATAAGTGTCATGTATCCCTGTTTACAAACCACTAATGTGATGGATGCATTGTTCGTCAATGTCATCAATGAGATTATGTTCAAGAAGGTAGTAGAGATAGCCACAACACAGGTAGTGGGGACGAAACGATAGAGCACGCTCAGGATGAAAATGTTTTCCATTGTACTCTTGGCTTGCGCCAACCTCGCAGATATGAAGCAAGATATAGCCATACATAGAGAAATGATTACAAATGGATTTCATTCTGATATGTTTGTGAAGAGTGTTCTTGTAGGCATGTTGAAATAGGGCTTCCTTGGATGTCTAATCACAAGAGAGCATAGATTTTTAGCATTGAACACAAGAAAGTGCATTGCTTCATCAATGCCAACCAAGATTGTTTTTTGGGAAAAACCCTTTCACCTCCTTTCATCATCAAAATGGTTTGATTGTTGCTTTTTTTTAGCTTAAGAGGAGTTAGGTAACTATAAATGAAAAATAACATCTATGAAATATATGGACTTCAAAAAAGGCAACGAAATTAGGTGAGTAATAACAGTACAACTCATTATAGTTTAAGATTATTTTATTTTATTTTCCAACATATATACCATGGATTCTATTCGATGTTTGTCGTTCCCTTCCCCCGCTTGGAGTTTTGTGAAGTATCAATTTTATATATTAAATATAAAATTTATTGGATATAAATATTTCCCTTATATTTTCATATATATTCATACAAATTTATAAATTTTATATTTTAAATATAAAATAATTTATAAAAATTATAAAAATAAAATATTTTTATGATATTAAATTTTAAGTATCAATTTTATATTTTAAATATAAATAATTTATTGATAAATATTTATATTATTTTTAATGGTTATGAATTTGTATTTATGGTTAGTTTTTTAATTTATCTTCCAAAAAATTGCAAAAGGTTATTTAATTTATGTTTATATGTTAATTTTATATTTATAAAATTTATAAAATGTTAATTTTGCAAACACAAAATCCAAATGTATGATAAAACTTTTAAATTTTGTTTTTATTTTTATTTTGCTATCATTAAAATTTATAAAATTTAAATTTTGATTTTTTTTATTAGTCATCATCAAAATTTGGTAAGGTAACTTTTGTTAAATTTATAATTTAAATTAACAAAAAAAATTATGCAAAAATGAATTCAAAAGCAATACCCCACCCTCAATGCAATTAAATTGTATAATATTAACATAATTAATTTATTATATATATATATATATATATATATATATATATATATATATATATAATCTTCTTTGGATATGAACTATATATTTATAATATTAATTTAAATTTATATAAATATAGTATATTTAGTTATCAAGTGTTCACACAGATCAAATTTTTAGAGGCACAATTTTTTTTTAGAGTGTAAAATTTGAGGAAAGTCTTGCACCTAAAAAAATGGGGTTAAGATGGATTTAAGATGGTTTTTGCTTGGATTGTTTAATAGTATTATCTAGAAAGACAAATGTCAATCTATCTTCTTTTTTATTATATTAACACAATTTATATATAATCAAAATTATGAATATGTATATCTCTAAGATGAATGTGATCAAATTAAATTTACTTAATTTTCAAAGTTTGTTGATAACATATAAAGTAACAATGTTAAATGATAAAAATTATACATGTGAATTTTAATTTCTATTTAATATTATTTTCTATTTTTTATTTCAATGTCAATTTCTATTTCTATTCAAATTCTAAAATACATGTTACATTAATTCAATGTACAAAACTTGAAAACAAAAAAAATAAAATTTAATTTTCTATATTTAATAAATAAATTAAAATGAATCTATACTAATTACAACATATTTAAGTTAAATCATATTCTAAAAATAAACTAAAACCAACACAAACTATGGAATGATTCTTATTATAATAATAACATAAAGGTAAGTTCCTCCAAAGTTTGCATCTAAATAAAGAGTAAAAGGACAGAATATTCAAAGGAGACTTGGTTATTATCTTAATAACCGATTACTTGAACTAAAGGGGTTCTCTCGCCTTTCCAAGAATTGATAGAGAAATTAACATAAAATCACATTTTCTCTGTCGCCTTTCCAAGAATTGATAGAGAAATGAACATAAAATCACATTTTCTAGCGTCATTTTATCTGTAAAACGGGTTTTTTCATAAATTTGCACTATATTCTCTCATAAAATAAAATTCAAAATTCTTTCATAAAATAAAATTCAAAACATAGAATTTCAAATTTACAAATTTTAAATTCAAAACAGAGAATTTCAAATTTACAAATTTTAATTGTGTAAAAATCATATTCAAATTATAATGATGTAGAATTGTGTAAAATTAATATTCTAGCAATATTTTCACTATCCTATCATTGTTATCTCGTCTCCTAACTAGAATTGAGAGAGACATATCATTGTTATCTCGTCTCCTAGCTAGAATTGAGAGAAACAGACATAGATAATTATGTGAATGTGGATTCAAAATGAGCTTATTTACTTCACCCAGAGGCTCCATCATTTTAGTATAGATGAATTGTTGTCATATACATATATTAAAATACAAGTTATTATTTTTTAATGTTAAATACTATAATATATTTTTTTTCAAATTGAATAATACAATTAATTTTTAATAAAAAATTAATTTAATAAAAAAAATTATTATTTTTATTGAAAAATATTTTTTTCAAAACATCTCTTCCAAACTGAATTATAGTTTGAGTGGGCTTAATGATTAAGAATATGTGTTTCCTCCTAAGAGGTTACAAGTTCAAATTCGGGTAGGGTATGTATACCTCCGTAAACTTTACCAATCAAATAACTAGGCCGAAAGAGTCCCTTGTCCCACAAACAAGAAGATCTCATACAAAAAATTATTATTATTATTATAAAAAACCTCTTAACAAAATTAATTTTAATACAAAAAATTCACTATTTAAAAAAAATAAATTAAAAAAACATCTCTTCCCAAATTATAGGAGACCTCTTAACACAATTAATTTTAATAAAAAAATTACTATTTTAAGAAAAAAAATAATAGTTTAAATACAAAATGACAACGAAGATTTCCACTCTCTATTAACGTCTAACGTCGGAAGTTGTCTCAAATTTCGGCCAGAAAAAAAAGAGGAAAACAAAGTTTTCAACCCTTAAAGAAAGTTATGTGAGAGTTGAACTTGGATGCATAAAAAGTTGTAATGTTTTTTATATTTTTAATTAAATTTTAAATATTTAAAAAATAACAATTTTAATAAAATATGATAAATTTAAATATTATTAAAATTAATTTAATAAAAAAAATAGTTATTTTAATATTTTGTTTTATAATTTAGATTGATCATGTTATTTAATTGGTTTTATTTTAAAATTTTAAAAATTAATTTTAATAAATGTTTTATGTTTGATTTTTTTAGTTTTGTCGAAAATTTTTTAGACTATTTGGATTATATAAATTTAATTATTTAAATTTATAGATGCAACAATTTCTTGTTAAATTTAGAAAAAAATAAATAAAAAATATTCCTAAAAAAAAAAAGTAAAAATAAAATATTTAGACTAAAACTTAATAAACTGACTTAATAAACTGTTGATCATATTAATCTTAATTGATTTTATTTTTAATTTAAAAAAAACAATTTTAATATAATAATTAGAATTTATATGGTTTTTAATATTATCATGACTATGTTACTTTTTGAATTTTACATAGATGTTATTAAAATTTTATATATAACATTTTTAATAAAAAAACAAAATACAATAATAACAAAGTAACTGCTGTTATGTTAAGCCAATATATTAAAAATACAAAGAAAACCATAAAAAAGTAATATTATTTACAATTACAATTGCAAAGGAACTATATCACTTGTGAACAATGTTGGAGAAAAATTTAACTATGTTTAAATTTTGATTCATTTGATTCCTATATAAAAAATAAATTTAATAAAAAATATTAATTAGTAATTATATAATATTTTTATTTAAATATTTTTTTTACATATGTGTGGAGATGTGTAAAGATCAATACAAAATTAATCAATGAAACTAAATCTTACTCAAATTTTGAAATAATCTTCTTAAAATATTTTTTTTTTTTACACTTGTGGAGATGTGTAAGGATCACTACAAAATCAATGAAACTAAATCTTACTCAATTTTTGAAATAATTGCAAAGGAACTATATCACTTGTGAACAATGTTAGAGAAAAATTTAACTATGTTTAAATTTTGATTCATTTGATTCTTATATAAAAAATAAATTTAATAAAAAATATTAATTAGTAATTATATAATATTTTTATTTAAATATTTTTTTTACACATGTGTGGAGATGTGTAAAGATCAATACAAAATCAATCAATGAAACTAAATCTTACTCAAATTTTGAAATAATCTTCTTAAAATATATATATATTTTTTTTACACTTGTGGAGATGTGTAAGGATCACTACAAAATCAATGAAACTAAATCTTACTCAATTTTTGAAATAATCTTCTCAAAATGTATTTGAAATAATCTTTTCATAAGTGTATTAGAGAGAGATAGGACTAATGTGTTAAAGAGAAAGTGCAAAAGCCAAGCACAAGTGCAATAAAAATAAATGTGCAAGTGCACTCAAGAGAAAATGTTAATCACAAAAGGAAATACACCAAATATAGGTTCCCTTAGGCTTATCACATTCTATATGGTATATCAAGAAAATCACAAGATGTGATGTTACAAATGAGAGTGTGTGTTGTGTATTTATACACAACTAAAGTGAGGCATCACCCCAAGAAGGGTTATAGGTTCACATAACAAAAGAACACACACCAAGAGGGTTATTTATCACCTCCATATCAAGTTTGATTAGGTGAGCTTAACCATAAACCTAGTATACAATAAATGAAATAAAATATGGTCTTAGTCATATTAATAAGTACATAATGATACATATGAATGGGTTGTGGCCAAATGTACAAATTACACCAATAATTCCAACACGCCCCTTGAGTTGAACATGGTCCCATTGCAAGAAGTCATTACAATACAATATTACATAATTACTTCCCTCCCTAACACTGAATAGAGGGCTAAATCACCCTCATTGAAGTATATACCACTCATTCATAAAGTTGTCAAGATCATCAACAACTGAGATGGAGCTCTAGAGAAATTTAGTTTGGATACATTGTAGTTTGATAGGGACATTATAAATTTTAATAATGTCTTGTTGTGGAGAAGATTCCTCTTGATAGTGTTGAAATGGGATAGCAACAAAATCAATTGCATTGGATTTTCCATGAAAACAATAAAAAAAATATGAGAAGAAAGGGCTCAGGGTGAAAGAGATTCTTCCTAATAGCACATGGATGGAAGAACACGAAAATTTGTTGCATCAACACAAGTGGATATCTATCCCACCTAGGTATAGGCCTTGACCCATTACAAGGAAGCATAAACCATACAGATGAATCATGCAAGGTGTCTCCATACTCATCACTGAATAATGGAGTCAAATTTTTAAGAGCATCTAGAGTTGTTATAGCAAGATTTGTCTCACTACATGCAACTTGCTTAGAAGGCCTTTTCTGTTTCCCTATGCAGAATTGAAGTCCCCTTTTTCACTTCCTAGAGCTAAAAATCATATTTTTCTACATATACGCGCCCTATTAGTTATACAGCATGCGTATACGCAGGTCAGTCCACTACAACCCGTGTACATCGAGTTTTCTCCTCAAAATTTAAAATTGTGTCGGGTTTTCATGTCACGTCATGAGATCTGTGATCCTTGACCTTCCATATACTAGAAACATTCTGACTTGTCCCTTCAGTTCCATTTGAAGGCTATAAAATGGGCCATATACAAATTGTGGAAGAGGAGAAAATTCAACTTTTGAGAGCAAAGTTACTCTGGAGAAATTATTCACTTCATATTGAGTCTGGATCCGTTTGTATTTTAAAGTCTGAACACATTGTTCAACCCCCAAGATCTTCCCTCTTTATGGAGAACCTCATTGTCTCTCTTATATGAGCTTGCCTTTGGTGGAGGCCCAGTTGGAAAGGACTTAGTTTCTCAGTTTTGAGATGTGTTGACACGAAAGTTTGTCACTCATACACTTATGTTGATCATATTTTAATAGAAATATTTTTTTCTCGTCCAATTAATATCTTGCAAATATTTGAATTGTCATTCCATGGACATATTTGTTATGAATGTTGATGGATTATGCTATTATATGTGCTAACAATATATATTATCACCATATGCTTGCATATCTTGGTTGTTGAGGACAATTTGTAGGTATAAATATTTGAGTCGAGTGCTCAACGGTGGTATTCATTGAACGTTTGGACGAGGTAGGATCTTTATCTTGTCTTGTTAGCATTTTAGTTTATATAGCATACTTGGGATTAGAGTTGATTTATGCAGTCATTCTGTCTGTTGTGGCTTACCCCTTGCCATAGAGTGATTTTCCTCATAACAGAATTGGTGACTCCACTGAGGATATAATATTCTATTTTTGGGGTTTGGATTGTTTTTCTTCTTCTATTTCTCTCTGTTAGCTTGAGTTTCCTTGTCGTATGATTTCTTGACAACCTATTTTTACTTGTATCTTAGTTTCTTGGCCTTATCCTTAACCTGGTAGTGTTTTAATATATATACGCGGTTTTTCCCTTAACAGACGTGTACATACATGAGTTGTCATTCTATAGGGTGTGTACATATGCGGTTTTTGCTTAAACAATCATGTACATCAACATTTTTTGCTTACTTGTGAGTTTGGTGTTTTTTGAATGAGTTTTGATGGTCGCTGAGTCTTCTTGGGGCTCTGTCTAAACTGTTGAGTGCTTGGAGAGTGATAGGAAACCTTTTTATGGTTGATTTTTCGGGTGATTTTTCTTATCATATTTTTCATTGGTTGTCCTTGCATCTTGGTCTGAGTGTTTGCTTCTTGGTATCCTTCTTGGCTTGTCTCTTTTTATTGCAGTAGGATTTATATATCAAGTTGTTATTCATCCCTTGCATTTTCATTCCTTATATTGAAAATACAAAAAAATACATTTTTCATTTTGGCATTTTCTCTTTTGGGTTATTTAGTATTGATATTGATATGTATAGAAAGATTGCATCTTACTGAAATTGCATAGTTGAATTGAAAGCTGCATTTTGAAAATCTTATCATCTTTTGAGAATTGAAGTTTAGGATTTAGCTTTATGTTCATATTCATTTATTTTATATGTTGAGTCATAAAATCATTAGTTTCACGACCACATCTTTTGAGTAAACAAAATCCATTAAAAGTAACGTTGATTAATTTAAAATTTGATTAGAAACGATTTTATTTTTCAAAAGTACACAAACAAGCATAGGATATAGAGCCTTGGAATAGGATTTTGTGAATAAACTTCTTCAACTCTATTAAGCTCAACATATGTTTCTGACTAAGGGAGTGGTGAAATCCATTGTATAATTAGTGATGTCACGAGGCTTCGCTCACACGAGAGTTAAGAAAGAGGTTGCAATAAGTTGGTTGCAGAGATATCCCTCTAATATCTTCTTAGAGTTGGAGATATTTCTAGGGATGTATTTATATTTGGGGGCCTTTATAGTACCTTTACCTCCCTGAGAGGCGGTGCTTTCAAGATTTCGGGCTTTGTTACCCTGCCCATACAGTGGATCTAAATTATGCATGTTCGCTTGCGCATTGGTTACATCGTGGTGGCTTTAGTTTCTTTACATAGGTATCCACATAGGTTACTTGCAGGGGTTATTCTGCAGGTACCCTGAGTCAGATAAGGGTTGGACAAAACAAAAACCTTTATGGATGATTACCTCTCTGAGGGGATCAGACCGACTACGTTGTTAATCCTATGAGGGCCTTTATAACTGATTTTGATACCTTCGATATTTTGAAGGGAGTCACAGGCCCCTCTTGGGAGAGATATACCTAATCTAGTGAGGGAGGCCCATTTTTATCCATTATATCATGTTTGTGTGCATTAGCCTTTTTTCTTTACTTTGGTGTGCTCTTTGATTATTAGTCGACCTTAGAATTCGGTATTACGTCGTGAGTTTTCATTGCTATGGTTAGTGGAGCCCTCGTGACTCCCTTAGTTAGCGCTACCCAACCCATGGTATTTTCTAATTCCATGGGGATAGATCCTTTTTTTATTTCAGGGAGTGGTACACTGAATCATGATACTCAGCCAATACCTTGGGCCTGTAATAATTTTTCTCATGGTATGCCAGACATGTCTTCTCACTTGCAATCCTCTGTCTCGTCGCTTTATGTGAATCCTAGTTTTGGGTTTAGAGGCATGATGCCTCCTTATTCTCCCTTTTCGTTTGGTGGGAGTCATATCCCTCAACCAAATCTTACGGTAGGAGGTTGGAATCTTCCTTCCTATGGATCCAATCCTAGCTTCACTTTTCCAGGAGAAAGTGCTCAAATGGGCGATCATTCTACTTATTATATCCCTTCCATATATCATTCTTCCGCTATGATGGTTCCTATGCACGCTTTTCCCATGGAAGACCTTTGTTTATCCTTTGGTATTTCATCTGGAGGTAGTCAATTTTATAGTATGGGAAACCTTCTTCACAAAGTTCCTTCATCTGGGGGAAACATATATCCTCATATGAGTAACCCTTGTCATGTCTCTTTCTCGGTGACGATTCCCTTACAACCCTTTATGAATCAGTTTGGAGGAGGATACTATCCTGTCGGACAGTGCCATGGTGTATACCAAAACCCTTCCTGGCCCACAATTTCTCAAAACTAGTCTTTCCCAGAACCTTGGTCTCAAATTCCGCAACTAGTCGCCGCCAGTCATGATGGAAACACAAGTCCAGTCACTGCGAGTCATATTGGCATTACATCACAAAACATTTCTAGTCATGTTGGAGATAGGTCAACAACCTCTACAAGTCGTGTTGAATACCAACAACCAGCCACTGCAAGTCATGTTGGGGGCACAACTCTAGCCACTACTAGTCACACTACACATACAACACCAACCTCCGCTAGTCATGTTGGGGATTCATCACCAACCCCTACAAGTCATGTTGGAGATGAGCTACTGGCCTCTGCAAGTCATTTTGGGAGCATGTCACCAACCACTGCAAGTCATGATGGGGGCATTCATATGATTGAGAAGGCTCGACGTATAAGAAGTAATCTCAAGTTCCTTTGTAGGCTCTGTAAAGGAGATCACCTTATCCATTTTTTACTTGCTACTGTCGTGGTACAAGAAGTGTAGTCCTTGTCTGATAGCCCTTTGGGTTTTGAGTCATCTTTGGTTTCCGAACATTCTAATACTTTTTTGGTTGATACAATGGTCATGTCGATGCAATATTCAATTGACACCACTCTTTATTTTTGGGGTGATGCATCTCTAGACCATGTTGTCTCACATCCTGTTCAACCAACAGTCGTGCCGATGCAATATTCAACCAACGTCACTCATGTTTTGAGGAGTGATGCATCTCTTGACCATGTTGTCTCGCATCATGTTCAACCAACAGTCGTGCTGGTTGTTTTGCAGAGTGATGCATCTCTTGACCATGTTGTCTTGCATCCTCTTCAACCAATGGTTGAGGAAGTGGTCATGTTGATGTAATCTTCGGTCGATCCCACTCTTTTCTTGGAGAGTGAAAATCCTAAGGAAGTGACATTGCTGATGGAATCTTCAGTCAATCCCACTCTTCTTTTGGGGGGTGATGCATATTTCGACCATGTCCTTAGCATTTCTAGTCTTGTACCTTTTGAACAAGGGAGCATTCCACTCTCTCCGAGTATGTTCCCTCCAAGTCCTAGGGTGGTTTTCTTTTATTGGAATGATCTTATAGAGCCTCTAATTCCTTCTTCTACACCCTTCTAGATAAGGGGCATTATTCAATATATTGTAGATAAGGTAACCTCTGCAAGTATTTTATCCTCCTCGACTTGGAAAGCTTTGGGTTTTTCCAATCTTGTGTCAACTATCTATGAGTTGTTGACTTTCAACAGAAGTTATGCACGGGAGCCCTGGCCTCCCCCATGATATGTTGCTTAGAACAACATTCTCGAGTCTTGTTTAAGATATTTTTTGACTCTTTCAAAAAGTGAAAATATTTTTGAGTGAGCTTGTCTCTTTCACACTCGTTAATTGTCTTTGAAAGGACATATATTTGGTGTAAGTTTAACCCTTTTTCGGACCAAGTAGACTAATTTCGAACAATGAATAATCTAGTCACTAGTGGCTAGAAGAGTTCTCCTAGGTATTGTTTTATACTTTTTCGGGCCTAGGGGACTAAATTTATGAAAAAGGACATTCTTTGGAGTTAAGTTGTAATTGCATCTCATTTTCTTTCTTGCAGTATTGAGCCTATTGTTGGTTCCCTCTTTCTCATTACAAGCCTATTACCTCAATAATTTGAATCACCAGCCAAGCATAGCCTTCTTTATATTCTTTGCAGCTTGACACCTCATACCCTAAGAGGAAACATTCCCCCAAGTGTCCATGTCCTGAATGCACCTTCTTGCATTGAGAATAGGTATGTTCCACTATTGTAACTAGTTGCTTACTTGCAACACTCATTTCCTCCTCTATATCATAAAATTCATTTGTCTTTGAAAAAACAAAAAAGACGAGCGAGAAAATAATATTATCTCATGTTGGCAATAGTTGTGACACCTTTGAACAGAGCACAAACTTTTGAGTCCACTTGTCATCCAAATTTTGGGTTTAGCATGACCTTATGAAGATGAGCTCGTTACTTAGAGTTTACTCCTCCGACTGGTTACTCTTCCAGTCCCTATGGAGAGTTTGATTGGTGCCTCCTACATCACAAAGTTTCATTATCAAGTCTATGTTGCCAGAGTCCTCCATATGTCTCATGCTCTTGTTCAAAGGATGTCTATAAGCTTGTGTCGACCATTTCTCAGAATTCTTGACTTTGCATGTCGGCCATACCCTTAGTGCGTCTCAGAATTACATGAATATGTAGTCCTACCCTACACCCTGGTCCTACCTTCATTATGGGTAGGTAAGCTTGAACCTAGCAGTCGACATCTCCTCATTGGTCACTGACTGGGGGGTTTCCCTTGTGTTCAATGACAAGAAATCTATTCAAACATTGGGATTCATGAAGTGTCTTGGATTCCATTAGCCTTATTGGTGGTTTCCTCGTCTTTGTTGACAACTTTTCTTATTGGTTGATATTCAGAGGGCCTTTTCCGTGCACTACTTTCATCCGGTGCATGTGAAAGATGCACATGGTCGTTGGTTCATGAACATCTTCTTCTTTTGAGTTCCTCCAAATCATCAAGTTATTCCTTTGTACCTTGTGTTGATTGATGAGATATGAATTAATGCTCTCCTTTCAATGGGTCTCCTTCCATCGACTTCAGCTCATCTATTCTGGAAACGAGGCCTAGAGTCCTATGAGTACCTAGAGGATTGCAATCATCAATGGCAGGTTCTCTCACCATCGGCAGTTGGGAATACATCAATGTATCTTGATCAATGGAATCTTCAAGTGTGCGACCTCAACACCTTTATTTACACTTGTAAGAGTGTACTTGGTGCCTTGATACCTACTTTCATTATTAATAGGTTGTCTCACGTTTGTTAACGATATACCTTAATGACTGGTAATCAAATGAAGTCGCATTGTGTTCGACCTCAACTCCTCTATTCACATGATGTAGACTTGCACCTTTGGCGGATCGTGTAGAATTATTGAAGACATCAATTTATAGTAGTAGCTTTCCTGAGCCGTTGTTATCATTCATTGGACCAGTACCTATATGAATTTAGTAATCATGGGAGATTAGATTGTACTCCATTGTATACATATATCTTCAGATTATTTTTGAGACTGGTTTTCATTGGGCCTTAGTCGTGACTATGACAGCCTATGCCATGTATCTACTTTGTATTTCCTATTCATGGCCATGAACAACTGTTTAGTATATTTCCACATGGATCTGTAGTGTAATTCAAATTGGAAGCCATGTGTACAAAGTCATTATGAATTGTAATATTCTCATGAATAACTAGTTCGTCCAGCTGGGTCACCATTACTCCACTTCTGGGAATTATAATGTATTTCAGCCATCGCAGATACTCCTCTGACCTCACACATAAAGGGGCATCTGTTATAAAAATATTTTCCTCACTACATGCAACTTGCTCAGAAGGCCTTTTCCATTTCCCTATGCGGACTTGAAGTCCCCTTTTGCACTTCATAGAGCTAAAAATCATATTTTCCCACATATACGCGCCCTATTAGTTATACAACATGCATATACACAAGTTTCTCCACTACAGCCTGCATACATCGAGTTTGGTGCTCAAAATTAAAAATTGTGTCAGGTTTCCATGTCACATCATGAGATCCACGATCCTTGACCTTCTATATACTGGAAACGTTTTGACTCGGCCCTTCAGTTCCATTTGAAGGCTATAAAATGGGCCATATCCAAACCGTGGAAGATGAGGGAATTCAACTTTTGAGAGCAAACTTACTTTGGAGAAATTATTCACTTCATATTGAGTTTGCATCCCTTTTTCCTTTAAAGTCTAAACACATTGTTCATCCCCCAAGCTCTTCCCTCTTTGATGGAGAACCTCATTCTCTCTCTTATATGAGCTTGCCTTTGGTGGAGGATTGAAGTGGTGGAGGCTCAGCTGGAAGGGACTTAGTTTCTCGGTTCTGAGACATGCCGACACATAATTTTGTCACTCATACACTTGATGATCATATTTTAATAGAAATACTCTTTTCCCGTCCAATTAATATCTTGCAAATATTTGAATTGTTATTCCATGGGAATATTTGTTATGAATGTTGATGGATTATGCTATTATATGTGCTAACAATACATATTATCACCATATTCTTGTGTATCTTGGTTGTTGAGGACTTGTTGATTAAGGTCAGTGGTAATTGATGTCAACCCTTGAAGAAAGTCCGGTAGCACAAAGGTTTGGGTAATGGACCTAAGTTTGTTTGATGTAAAGATGACTCATTATTGTCTTGTCATGGTTGATAAGAAGTACAAATGGATGAACTCCAAAGTGGTCCCCTTATGGTGAAATCCCTCATGGGAAGACGCTTTGCGAATTGAGTTATCCTACAAGTATGATTAGAGAACCCATGCTTATTTGTGGGATAATGAGTTGAAGGACAATGAATTTGTCAGTGAAACTATCCTAAATGGATAGTGATTTTCATGCCATTTCCGGTGGTATGTGGAATGTCACATAACTCCTCACGGTTAGAGAGTTATGGCCATGTGAAGTTGGAGGACCCTCATGGGTCATATAGAAGCCCCTAAAAGTCAAAGTGTTTGCAAAAGAAATTATTTTAAATGGAGAACTCCCTAAAATAAGGAAAATGTAATGCTACATGAAAGTATAAATAAGAGGCAAATCTCTCTCATTTAATCACACTTTAACACATTGAATATCTTTTGTTGTGTGAGGATTAATGCAAGTACTCATTGATACATCTGAAGTTGCGAAAGTATGAGGTAGTATGAAGGGTTGATGGTGAAATTCTCGGAATTACAACGAATACTAAAAAACCCTATTTATTGAGGCGTACGCGGGCTGGATGTGTATAGGGTGCATACATACTGAGACGTACATGGGTTGGCTGTGTATAGGGTGTGTACATG